>SJYQ01015609.1:157731-183621 GCA_006410935.1 Redunca redunca | reverse complement strand
TCTGTCAGGCCTTCCAGGGTCCCCTGCAGATGGGGAGACTGCCCGGACAGGCAGCACAGGGACCTGTCTAGGGGATGCAGAGTGAGGCAACAGCCAAGCCCAGACCCTGAGGCTGATTAACCAAGGAAACAGCACCCACCCAGAGCTGTCAGGACATGACCCATTAGAGAAGGGAGAGTGTGATCGAGTGTCTAATATTGCTCAGCTTGCAGACGGGCGCCGATGTGGACGTGGAAGGATAAACGAATAAAGGAGGCTTTATTTTATTTGTCACCACGGGTGTCCTATTCATCACCAGTGACGGAGGAGCGGAGGACGGACCGCGGGAGTGCCCTTCATTTTAAGGCAGAGCAAAGACTCCTCCATCATCCACAGCCCATCGAGTGACAGGCTCGGATTCAGGATGCTCCATGGAGAGCGGGAAGGGACTTTAACAAGGACAGGACACTGATTTTCCCTGAACTTGGCCAGCCAACCACCAGGAAGCAGGAATTCATTTCCCCTGGGTCTGCAGTTCTTGGAGCAGCAGAAAGTGCTCAAGTCAGGCTTGGGAGTGAGCCAGGCTTGGTAAACGGTTCCCTGTTACTCTCTGAGAGACCTGGGGAAAATAATGTTATATCTCCAAGCCTTTCTTCCCTCAAAACAAGAATAAGACCACCGCTCACTAGAGTGTTCCATCGTCTAAATGAGATGCCTTCTGCTGTGTGGTTACTGAACACAGATTCAGGAGTCTTGTCCTCCGGGTCTAATTCCAGCTGCCACTTCCTAGCTGTGTGACCTTGGGTGATTTCCCTACCCTCTCAGTGACTCAGTTACCTTCTCTGGAAAACGGGTTAAGCATCAGTGCCTACCTCACTGTCTGAGGATTAAAAATGAGTCCATGCACTCTCTGCTGCAGCCCCAGCACCTAAAACAGCACTTGGCACGTGCAAGGTGCCCAGTGAATATTCGTGGAATGACAGAGCAGGGAACACAGTATCCAGGATGCGGTAAGTGCTCAATAAATGTTAGCTACATTCTTGAAAACCATGCTTACCCTTAAGGGACCCCTTGGTCACTCACCAACCAAATCTTGCGATTCTGCCTCCTCGGGGCCTCTTGAAGCCACACCACCTGCCTTTCCACCTGCCCCCTCCCTGGCCCTACCCTCCATCTCAGCACTCACATGGACTGACCACACCCATGAGGCACATACTCATATCCCCATCTTACAGGTGAGGAGACTGAGGTCAGGAAGTGAAGTGAGACGAGCTGGCATTAGGCCGACGTTCTGCCAGCCTGCCAAGCCTCTGCTCTGACCAGTACTGGCTCCTCCTTGAAGGAAAGCCCGCCTACCCATCCACCTCTGATATGATCCTCAGCCCTGGGGCATCCTGCCATGCATACCGTCTGTGGTCTGTTCACGCTTGGTGAAGGGAACAAATGAGCCCAAAGAACCCAGGGCAGGATGGCAGCAGGGCTACGCTCCTGCATCAGAGGGAGTTGGGGCAGAGACCTGCCAACAACTCGACCCCTGTGTTGAGGTGGGTGGGCGGGAATCTTCCCTCTCTGGACACGCACAGCCCTCGCTGGGCCAGGGCCCGAAAGGAAGCTGACTTCAGGCCCTTTATCCCCACCTTCCCAAGATTTTATTGAAATGGATTTTGCGGCTTCCAATGAGGACTCTGCTGATTGTACTATCACCGCAGTGAAAATTCAAATTCCACTGGAGAGTTTTATTGCAATTATGAATCTTTAATGGTCTATGGTCTTCCATATCAGGTATGAAACTTTAATGGGCTTGTTTTCTCTTTTTTTGGTACAAGTGAGCAATGCAGTTTTAATGAGACACCAGTAGCTTTTTCCAACAGTTCAGAAAGTAAACCTTGTCTGTATTTAATAAAAAAGATCAAGGTAAATGCTCAGAAGGTTCCTGGAGGAACCAAGGCGGGGGTAAGAGCTGGGTCTGGGTGAGCTCAGCACACACCCTCTCAGGTTCAGGGTTAGGGTTAGGGCTCTCACAAGTCAGAACTCCCTCAGAGACGCCACGGATGGAACTGGCAGATGGTGCATCCTCACCTCCTGCGGTTCCTCCTTCTCACCCGGTGCACCCATTGTCAGTCCTTGCTTATTATTTTCAGGACACGAAATGAAATGTAAGACGCGCTGTGCTGTCGTGTCCAGCTCTTTGCGACCTCACGGTCTGCAGCTGCCACGGGACTCTCCAGCCCCGCATATCCTGCATTGGCAGCAGATTCTTCACCACTGCGTCACCTGGGCTTCCCTTTCAGAACACGAGCAGTCCTCAAGGAAGGGCTGTTCTAACCCCAGGTCATCAATGGAAAAACTGAGGCCCCCGAGAGGGGAAAGGACATGCCCAAGGTCACACTCTGAGTCCACGTCAGAGCAAGGGCAGAGAAGTCACTCCTGAGTCCTTCTCACAGGAGAGTCTGGCTTCCAAATAATCACATCAGAGCAATGACAAAGGTCAAACGCAGGAGAAAGAACAGCTACCCAAACCCCCTGAGCACCTCGCTTAGGCCAGCTACCTCGTACGATTTGACTCTACACTTAGAAAGCACCACTCGAGGCATGCATGGGTATAGCCTGTTCTAAACCAGGGCCATGAAACTCAGAGTAGTGAAGTCACTTGCCCAGGGACACCCATCAGGATTTGAATCCAGAGCAGGATTTGAACCCAGTCCAACTGCTAGGCTGGGCCTGAGACTTATATTTGCCTATGCAACATTTCAACTCAGATGACGCAAAGGCATTGGGACCAGCACTGCCCAAAAGCACTTTCTGTAATAGCAGCTCCACAGTCCTCATCGCGGTTTGAGGCCATGCTGGCTGTGAGCACTGAGCTCCATACCAGAGTGCACGAAAACCCTGCACTCCCCTTGCATGGCACGCGGGAGGCCCCGTCCCAAGGCCTGACAGCGTCAGTGAACTTGTGAATAAACAATCAAATAAATGGACAAGCGAAGAAACAAACAGGCAAGCTAGTCCCCTTGCCCCTTCCAGCTTCCGCAGATGGGCAGGAGAGATTTTCCATTTATGTAAAGGTCTAGTTTGACAAGGCCAGACTATGTAGGGAGGCTCGGTACCTGCAGCCCAGCTCTGTGCACTGCAGCGGGGAAAGAATGTCTAATTTTTTCAATCACAAGGAAGGCAAAGAATTAAAAACACAAGGCACAATTTACTTTGGGCTGGAGTTTCATTCTGGGAAATAGTGCACGTCTATCCAGCCCTTCATTTTGGAAGAGTGAAAACTGGGATGATGGGAAGAGGAGAGATGTTAGGAGTCAGGGGCTTCCTGGTAGATCAGGGTAAAGCTGGCCTGGGCTAGCTCTCCCATCTGCTTTGGGCTGCTCCACAGACCTGTAAGAATCAGTGAGTTCTCAAGTTCAAGAACACAGTCTTCACACACAGAGTGGCCAATCAGGAGATGAAATCCCATGTAAAATGGTGACAGAAGAGAGAAAATATTTAGGAAGAAACTTAACAGGAAATGTGCCACACATATGTGAAGAAAACTGTACATTCAAAATGACTCAACAAATAGGAAAAAAAAGATGCCTGCTGTTGGAAAGTATTCAGCATCATTAAGATGTCAATCCTGTCTCATTTGAAAATTTAACATTATCCCCTTAAAAACACCGACCGGCTTTTGTTAGATAAGCTGACACAAAGGTCCATGTGGAAAACTAAAACCGCGCATAGAGGAAACCTCAGTGTATATTGCTAAGTGGGGGAAGCCAGTCTGAAAAGACTACATATTATATGATCCCAACTGCATGACATTCGGGCGGAGGTGAAACTATGGAGACAGCATGAAGATCAGTGGTTGCCAGGGGCTTGGCGAAGGAGGGAGGGATGAGCAGGCAGAATGCAGAGGATGAAACTATCCCATATGATACTGTAATGGTGGGTACATTTCATTATACATTTGTCCAAACTCATAGAATGTACAAAACCAATGGTGAAACCTAATATAAACTATGGATTTTAGTTAATAATTGTTTGGCTCATCAATGCAATAAATGTAATTTATGAACACTAATGAAAGATGTTAATAATAACAGGAAATCGTGTGTGGAAATTGTGTGAAGGGAGAAGGGATATATGAGAACTCTATATTTTATGCTTGATTTTTTTATTAACCTAAAATCACTCTAAAATGAATCTATTAACTTTTTAATAATAGTCTTTAATTAAAATCAAACTGCAAGAATAGTTATGAAAACCCTGAGATCGAACTGCTGCAGGGAGAAGTACTAGACACTAAATCCTGTTCTAAAGTTATATGAATGATGGGGGACCGACCCACCAGAAAACAGATGGACATACAGGGGAACAGACCAGAAATAAGTCCAGGGACTCACAGAAATGCAGTATATGATAGAGAAGCCATCACGGATCACTGTGGTAAAGATGTGCGTTGTAATACACAGCGTTAGGATAACTATGTAGCCATTTGGAAAGACATAAGATTGAATCCATATCATACACAGCACACAGGAATAAATCAGATCAACATTTGGTTCAAGGCCAACATGTTGATCACAGATTTAAAAAGAAAAAATGTATTTACAAGTATTCAAAGAAAAAATGGATAAACTAACTGCTCTATATCTAAAAAAGTTTTTCTAAGGAGAACTCAGATTCAACAGAAGGAAGAATTGGTAACCAAACTAAATGATAATCAAAAACTTGGACGCAGGGGGACAAATACTCTGTAAGCAGTGTTGAAAAAAAAATGACGAGGAGAAAACATTTGTAATATTTATCATTGATAAAGGGCTAGCAAGTCCTGGTATATAAAGAATTCTTAAGTTTAGGGCGAAAATCCCAAATCTTGACAACAGAAGGATAAATGGCCCATAAACCTACTAAAAGATGTTCAGTTTCACTCATAAGAAGAAAATCGCAGGTTAAGCTACAAGATACACTTTCTCATCTATCAGATTGGAAACAATAAGCAACTGGACAGCGCCTGTCGGTCATGCTTGGACATGTCTGCTGGGAACTCAGGAGGGAGCAACGCTTCCGTCCATTTCTACAGTGAACGCGATTTTGCAATATTGAGCAAACTATGTATTTACCTGTTGAGACAGAAATCTCACTTCTAGAAATTTACCCTGAAGATACACTTCCCAAAGAGGTAAAATACATACGCATAGGCCCTCATTGCACCATTGTTTGCAACTGGAAGATGCTGAAAGCAGCCTGACTGCGCAGAGGACAGCGGGTGAATTAAAGTGCAGCAGAGACACAGAAACGGAGTCCTACACAGCTGTATAAGAAAATGACAAAGATTTCTGCGCACTGACATGTAGTGACTCCCAGGATACTAAAATTTTATAAATTAAGTGAAAAAGAATATCTATTGCACACTACCTTCTCTATAAGAAAGGCAAAAGAACCTATACATGTCCTTGCTTATTCTTACAAAAAGAAACAGAAATAGGTCAGAAACTAGCTCATTTAATTGTTTTACAAGGAGTGGTGGGGCAGGGGTGGGCTCTGAGTATGCTTTTGGTAAAGTTTTGATGTTTTTGTTACTCAAAAAATAAAATTAGATCAATCAAGATGCCAGTATCTTCGGTCCAAATCCTTCTCATAGAGCCATCTTTCTCATTCTCTCTTATGATTCTCTCCCCCACTTTTAGGGCCTGTTGTGATTACACTGCCCCACCCCACCTACCCAGATAATCTAGAAATTTCCCCATGTCAAAGTCAGCTGATTAGCAACCTTAATTCCATCTGTAAGTTTAACTCCCCTTTGTTATGGAACCTAACATATTCACAGGTCCTGGGGATTAGGATGTAGACCTCTTTGGAACTCACTATCCTGCCTACCATATGTTGTTCAATCGCTCAGTTGTGTCTGACTCTTTTTGACCCCATGGACTGTAGCACGCCAGGCTTCCCTGTCCTTCACCATCTCCCGGAGCTTGCTCAAACTCATGTCGGTCAAACCATCCAATCATCTCTTCCTCTGTCACCCGCTTCTCCTCCTGCCTTCCATCTTTCCCAGCATCAGGGTCTTTTCTAATGAGTTGGCTCTTTGCATCAGGTACCCAAAGTACTGGAGCTTCAACTTCAGCATCAGTCCTTCCAATGAATATTCAGAACTGATTTCCTTTAAGATTGGTTGATTTGATCTCCTTGCAGTCCAAGGGACTCTCAAGAGTCTTCTCCCACACCACAGCTCAAAAGCATCGATTCTTCGGTGCTCAGCCTTCTTTATAGTCCAACTCTCACATCCATACATGACCACTGGAGAAACCATAGCCTTGACTAGACGGACCTTTGCCTACCACACGGGTGGCCCCAAACCTGGCGGCAGTCAGGGCTGTCCAGAAAGAACCACAGCATGCCACCTGTAAGCAAAACACTCGGGGAGGACAGACACCAGAGCTGTCACTTAAGTCTTCCCCTTAGTGTGGATCTTCCGGCATTTTCTACAGTGGACACGCTTTACTTTCAAATTCAAGTTTTTAAATGATATCTTAAAACTGCCCATCTCACGTGTCTTCCAGTGTGTTAAAGAGACTGGGAAGGAATATGCCAAAATGTTCACAGGAGCTGCCTCTGCGTGGTGAATTCCAAGCAATTTTAATTTCAAGCTCTTTAGGAATTTCCTGTGCCTTCTGGATTGCATGTGAAGACTATATTGTTGAGGCTAAAGAAAAAATATTCTAAAAAGAAATGTAAAAATTTGCTGGGAGACATGATATAACGCTAACATCTCCCTCAACATTTGGCGGCTTGGGGAAGAACAGGCCTGGGCCCTTGGCAGATCTGGAGAAGAATGTTTTTTATACCAGCCAGTCCAATCCTTGTCTCTTAGTAATTAGGGATAAGTCATTCCTGTCCCCCACTGGGCTCAGCAGCTTGCTGGCACTGATGGGCTGAGAGATGATTTAAGCTCTTCTGGAGGGATCCTCAGAGGTTTTTCTCAACTGATGCTCCTTTTAAAACATTATTTCAACTGGAAACAACTAAATGCCTGACTTCAAGGGAATGGTTAGGTAAATTATAATTCAGCCAGAAGGTGGAGTGTTATCATGCAGCTATTACAAACTGCACTTGTGAGAAGTTTTTAATTACGTGGAAAAACACAAGTGAAAATGTGGGATGCAAAATAATATATATTGTATAATGTCAATCGTGTAAAAGTGTACAGAGGAAGGGATGAAAGAAGCTACATCAAGGTGCTAACAGATGGAGACGACCCACATGTCTATCAACTCACAAGTGGACAAACAAAATATGGTATAGCCACACAGCAGAATATTGCACTATAAAAAGGAATTTACTGCTACATGCTACAACATTGTGCCAAGTGAAAGGAGCCAGACACCAGGGCCTCATATTCTATGATTCACTGATATGAGGTGCCCCAAACAGGCAAATCTATAGAGACAGAAATGGGGAGTGGCTGTTTCAAGGATATAGGAATGTGCCCAGTGAGGGGAGTGTGAAGACATGTTTTGAAATTAGATGGTGATGGCAGTTGTGCAATCTTATGAATATACTTCACTGATGTGTATACTTTAAAAGGGCAACTTTTATGATACGTGAATTACATGTAAAAAAAAATGATGTTAACAAAAGTTGTCTTTGGAAGGTAGGATGTCTGAGTCCTTTTGAGTGTATATTATGGATTGAATCTATTACTTTAATATCTGGAAAAAATAAAAAGAAACAAAGTCCCCCAAACGGTGTGAGTTAACAGCCCTGGTGCACAGTCCCACCCAGGCCGCTGGACTCCCCAGCCTCTGAAAGCTTTGGCCTCCCTCTGTCTGCCTTGACAGCAACCAGCTCCTTGATTCTGGAGTTAATGCAATCAGTCCAAGGGCTGTGTGTCCCTCTAGGTCTGTCAGCCATCAGAGCAGTCTGGGAAAAGCCAGGGCATCCTTCTCCACCCCAGGCCCCCTCGCCCTGCCTCTCCTTTTGATCAGCCCCCAGGTTCTCCTCTGCAGACCTGTGCCTCCCAGCCCAAGCCTCTGTGTTCTGGCTTCTGCTCGGCCCGCCCTGAAGTTCTGTTCCTTCACTGCTATGCCTGGTATAACTGCCCACAGCCAACACCCCAGCCAGACTACACAAGGGCCGAAAGCACATGTCTTTTGGTCCCTGCTTCCTGGTCAGGCACACAGGCACATGGGTAGCAAATCTCTAGTGAAGGCCCAGCTTAGGGAGCGACTTCCTCTCTGCAGCCACACTGACCCTCCTCCCCTGGGCTAATGGCTCCTTTCAGAGGTCCCAGCCCAGGCAGGGTAGTACAGTGGTTACTGCAAGGATTCTGAACCAGCCCTGTCTGGATTCAAGTCCTGGCTCCACCACTTCCTGGCTGTGTGACCTTGGCCAAGTCATTTAACCTCTCTGAGCCTCAAATCTGGGATCAAGGACAAAAACCCTTATTACAAAGCTTAAATCCGATCATTGGCATCCATAGAAGAGAACAGAGATGGAGACATGTAGGGAAGAAGACCAAGTGAGGATGGAGGGGGACACTGGAGCAATGCTACCACAAGCCAGGGAATGCTAGGGACGCCAGGAGCTGGCACAGGCAAGGAGAGATTTGCCCCTAGAGCCTTCAGAAGAAGCATGACCCTGTCTACACCTTGATTTGAGTTGTTTTAAGCCGCTAAATGATCAGCGCTTCCCTCATAGTTCAGAATCCGCCTGCAATGCGGGAGACCCCGATTTGGTTCCTGGGTCAGGAAGATCTGCTGGAGAAGGGATAGGCTACCCACTCCAGTATTCTTGGTCTTCCCTGTGGATCCGCTGGAAAGGAATCTGCCTGTAATGTGGGAGACCTGGGTTCAAACCCTGGGTTGGGAAGATCCCCTGGAGAAGGAAAAAGCTACCCACTCCAGTATTCTGGCCTGGAGAATTCCAAGGACTGTATAGTCTATGGGGACACAAAGAGTCGGACACGACTGAGCGACTTTCAGTAATCACTGATGAAGCCACTAATGTTGACAATCATTCGCTATCACAGCCCTAGGAAATGAAAACAGGAAGTAAGTTACTCACTCTCCCTTGAACCTGCCTTCTGTTGTCGTTCAATCGCTAAGTTGTGTCTGGTTCTTTGTGACCCCCAGGGACTGCAGCACGCCACGCTTCCTGTCCATCATTATCTCCTAGAGTTTGCTCAAACTCATGTCCATTGAGTCAGTGATGCCACCCAACCATCTCATCCTCTGTTGTCCCCCTTTCCTCCTGAGACTGGGTCATAAAAAGAATACAGCTCTACCTGCCTCTCTCTGGGACCCATGACTTCAGAATCCCCTTCTAAGCCGCCATGCTTAGAAGCCTGAGCTAGCTCTGTGAGAAGATGGCCCCCGCCAGCAGCCAATGTCAGCCTCCAGACATGAGACGAGCCTCCTAGCGGCTCCAGCTGCAGCCTGAAGGGTCATGGAGCCGAGACAAGCCGCCCTGCTTTGACCGGTCCACTTCTTGACTTAGTGGACCCACAGCAAGGCAGAGTACAATCCGGGGCTATTACATACGTCTCGGTTCGGGAGTTGTTATGCAGCCATAATGATGGTATTAATAGCACTTGCGGAATCATTATCTGCACTTGACAAGGTCCCTGACCATTTGTATGCATGGTCAAGTGCCGGAAGCACTGCCCAGCCATGTTTACTGACCTCTCTCAAAGTGTGTGTGCCCTGTCCTACAGCAGGGAAATGCTGCTGAAACGCTCATTGATCACTGTTTCCCCTGCGAAAAGGGAGAATAGGCTGACCTTCGATCCAGCAATCCACGCACATCCTGGATTGTCCTTTAGCTGCTGAGTCGCAATGTCGGACTCTTTGTGACCCCATGGACTGTAGCCTGCCAGGCTCCTCTGTCCATGGGATTTCCCAGGCAAGAATACTGGAGTGGGTTGCCGTTTCCTTCTCCAGGGGATCCGCCCGACCCAGGGAGCGAACCCGCATCTCCTGCGTTGGCAGCAGATTCTTTACCAGACTCACCAGGGAAGCCCACACATCCTCACTAGGCATCCTCACGTGGCATGGCCACAGGTGGAGCCAGAGGGCAACTGCTGACCCGCCTGTGCTGGTTAGTGGCCACCCAGTGTCTCAGGCTCTTCCCTTGGCCACTTGGGATGAAGGATGAGAAGGAAACCAGCCCTTGCTGACCGTCTCCCTCCTGTGGACAGCGTGGTTCACAGGGCCGTGGGAGCCTGAATGAATGCTATCACCTTTTCCTGTGACCGGGGTAAATGACAGCTGGGCTCCTGCTCCAAGTGGCCTCCCTCTAGAAACTGTTACTCTTTTTGGCAGTAGCCTGCCTGGCAGCAATTACTACCCTGGCAGGGGCCCCTTTTAAAAGTCAGGCGGTAGGACTAAGCAACTTGAACATTTGCAGTTTACTGAACCTCCACTCGGAGGCCAGTTCACAAACTCGGCTAAGAGAGCAACTATGGAAGGCCTGAGAATGTGGTCCAGCCGGCAGGGATTGGGGCAAGTAGGGGTAGGGTGGGGGGACGCTTAAACCGGGCCCAGCCTGTGCCGGGATTCTCAGGAAAGAAACCATCTTCTGGCTCCTCGGAAAGGTGTTCATCATCAGGGCAGGTTCATCAGCTACCGGAGAGGTTCAGATGCTGTCAGGGACAAGTCTCGCCCACCAGCATACACACTGGTGTGGATACTGACGATCACTCTCACGACCAGAGCCATCATTTGGGGAGGGCTTTTCCTGTGCCAGGCACTGGACTTTTTAGCACTAGCTCGTTGTGTCCTGACAATATAGGACCCAGGGCACAGGTGGTGGCGGTACAGGTATCATTATTTTTAAAAAATTATTTTTAGAGAACCTGGAATCTATGGAAAGCACAACTCCTCTCCCACAGTCCTTGGAAGGGAAGCAAGATGCCAATTTGGAAGTTCATGGCTCATGGACTCCTGGGCAGGGAGAGAGGTGGCCACTCCACCCCAGGGAGGGGCAGCCCCCGGGGACACAGAAGGCCCTGCTCTAGCCAGGGCCTCTGGAAAGGAGCCATAGCCAGTCTTCTAAGGCAGAGCTCGGCAGTGACGTGAAAGTGTGATCCCACCTTTTGCTGAAAGAGCGGGGGACTGTCAAGACCTCCAGCAACCAGGGGCTGCTCTGCAATAATTCCTCGCAAGCGGAATCCATGTGGGGCCAGGGCTGGCAGGTCACTGAGGAACTAAGGAACTGCCTGAGCTTATTCCATCCTGGAAGGGCAACACCAGATTGACCCTTCACCCGGGAGACAGGCCCCACAGTGGAAACGCCATGGATGGGCATTAGATCTGAGAGCCAGGCCCGTGACCTTGGCCAGTCCCTTCTGGACATACGACCTTAGGCAAATCACTCCCACTTTCTGATTTCATTTTCTCATCCATATACAGAATCGATGCTATATACATTAAACAGTCTTATACTGAAACCAGACAGACTTTTTCTTAAAAGCCAGCACATTTATCTGTATTAAGTGTTTCTATAGAGGTTCTCTGGCTACATCCTCACAAGTTCCTAAAGGTACTATTTTCCCAGTTTACAGATGGGAAAACTGAGTCCAGGGAGATACAGCTGGTAATTCTGACTCCAAAATGTGTGCATTTAACCACCATGTGACACTGCCTGCCAGTGACTGACAGTGCCTGGCACAGTGGGTATGAGAAGCGGTAGCCATCGTTATTAGCTTTCTCCAAATAATACTTTCTTGACAGAGTACAGCTTTAGTCATAAATTCTTATTTAGATCATCTTAAAAGTTGAGCTGGGCCAGTGCTCTCACATGGAGGTGGCACATGTCCAATCATCCGGGCCCCAGGCCCCTCTTCCGCCCACAGCAGATGCTACTGCAAGAGCCTTAGCTAAGTCCTCTCTCTGGCACAGCCCAGTTGCTAACACACAAGCACAAGCGCTTTTGCAACCACACTAAATTAGTGGCGCTGGCATACACAATGAGATTATCTGCTGCCCTTGGGAGTGGAAAAAGCACTGAAAGCGGAGGCACAGAAATATGGACAAAGCCTTTCTCAACATACAATTTTAAAAACCACGTTACCAATCGGAGACATTCATCCATTTGGCGGCTGAGGTGAGCATGTGACCTTGGAGAGCCCCGCATTTGAACCACCAACTCTCTGCCAGCTAAGAACACACTTTGGGGCAAGCTGTTTAAACTCAATGAGCCTTAGTCTCTTCATCCATAAAATGGGGATGATGACAATCGATACCTCTGCGTGGGGCTGAGATGAGGATAGAACGAGATGATTCTCGCTGCCCCCCTCCCCTTCTCCCCCCGCCCCAGCTCCCAGACAGGACTGGGCGGGGAGTGGTCAGTAGTCACTAGGGCCTTTGTGCTGTTGCTATTATGTAGATTTCAGGAATATCACTGGGAGTGTGTGGACACGAGCACACACAGAACATATACAGAGAAATAACCCAAAGTTGTGGGGCTTCCCTGGAGGCTCAGTTGGTCAAGAATCTGCCTGCAATCCCTGGGTTGGGAAGATCCCCTGGAGGAGGGCATGGCAACCCACTCCAGTATTCTTGCCTGGAAAGCCCAATGGACAGAGGAGCCTGGCGGACAGCAGTCCATGGGGTCACAGAGTCAGATGCAGCTGAGCGACTAAACACACTAATGACTCAGCTCCAGGGGGCAGTAAGCTCAAGATGCCCAGTGGTGAGAAACGTTTTGCCAGGGAATGAGCTTCTAAGTCTTGTAAGAGCCACTGGAGCTGGCTAGAGGAGGAGTTGTGAGGGGAGGAAGCGATGAGAATTGGATTTCTGTGACTAAGCTCCAGAGCCACCTGAGTTTTCAACCCCAGCTCCTCCACCTACCCAGCGGTGTGACCTTGGGCATATTGCTTAATCTCTCTGGGTCTTGGGTGCCCATCTCTAAAATGAGGATGATTCTGCTCCCTCCTCACAGGGTTGCTGGGAGAATGAAACGACTCAGAGCAGGAGCAGCCTTCACTGAGCACCCTGGTTGACACAGAGGGAGCACCCCCCAGACGCTCATGATTCCTATGAGCATTACTGTCAATCAGAAATAGGAGAGGACTCCTCTGCTCTAACTTATCTCCTTCTATTGTTATTTCCCCCTATTATTATCATTACTACCCTCACACTGCCATACCTTCTGCTATTTCCACCACACTTTTACTTTAACTTATTCTGAAACGCCAGGAGAATCCTCCAGGCTCCAAATTCAAAAGCAGAGTGTGCAGAAACCCCCAGCAGATGTCACAACTGTGCTGACGGTAGAGAACCCGAGCAGAAGCAGGGAAGACTGAGGGCCCGGCCGCCAAGGATCATCAGGCTGCTTGTTTTTTTCCATCACAGAAGCTCAGGGGTTTAGAATCTTGTGGCTAACGGGGGAGGCCTTAGAGCCAATCCCCACCCAGTTTCACCACTTCCTTGCTGTATGATCTTGAGCCAGTGATGACCTCTCTGAGCCTCCGTTTGCTCATCTTCAATTAATGGTACAGCATCTACGTTAAGAATTGTTTAGGGATTCATTAAGGTGGAACCTAAAAAAGCACTTAGCAGGGTGCCAGCCGGGAATGATCACTCAGTGGATGCATGCTGTCACCATTTCTGTCACCGATGCTCACCCAGCTCATCACCTGGGGCACCAGGAGTCTTCACCGCCCTCTGGAGCCCACTCCCACCCTCCCCATTCAACACGAGTTCCATGCAGAGCACACAGGGGACACAGATCCAGGCTCTGCATCACACACACCTCGTTCTGGCCCCCAGATCACCAGTACCTGATGCCCTCCTGAATGCCCACAGCGCTCTAACCACAAGAAAGACTGAGGGCCCTGGGGTGCCTGGGGAGGGACACGGCTGCCCACCCTCCCTGCCACTCAGCCTGCAAGTCTCTTTCCAAACTCCGCTCAAGGTGAGAAAATGGACACGCTCAGGAGACATTCTGTCATTTCTCCTTTGTTTTGTCTCTCTCTAGCCAGCAGCAGGAGAACACTACGGATACTAAATCGTAGTAGTGAAAAATGATCACGAGATGGGTAAGACATATTTTTTTTTTTTGCTACATTTTGTGCTTCGACTTTTGAGGAGGGCCTTCTATGATACTCTGAAGTGGCAACAACTTAGTCCGAATCTTATTAATCAGAGATGAAAGGTTTTGAACTGAGAAAGGAAGCCTTTTTCTAAAAAGCCGATGGTTGGATCACCAAAGGAACAGAATGAACAAGGGCCTCCAAGTCACTGTGTGCACAACAGGTCAGGGAGAAAGGGGTCTGGAAGGACATGTCAGCTGCTGACAGTTGTCACATCCTGGGCTGGCAGGGGCAGGGGAGGAAGGATGGTCACTGCAAACCCGCGTCTGCCTGCATGATCAGACTCTGTCACAACCAGCAAGTGTTACATTTACGATTAGAAACAAGTTAAGATTTTTTTCTTAATACTTGTTACACTTGGCTAACTTGATATCTGCCAGGAATCTCCACTGTGAACTTAACAATTTTCCCCTTTATTATTACAAAATATATTGATAGAGGTGTTTTGAAATCATGCAAAACATCCTGTTTCTGCTATTTAGCATCCTTTGGTGCACCTTGCCTACAGCAATGTAATATAATGCTCTGTGATTCTCTCTTCCTTTATTCCTGCTATGCTTTTTCACGGCAATGTTTCTTTAAGCAGTGTTTCTTAAGCAATGTTTCTTCTCCCCCATTGATTGATTTATCCTGTTCTTTACGTAATTACGTCAGTATGGATCCCTGGATATTTACTTCGCCTTTGGCCGTGGGTGCTTTCAGGCTGACTCTGTACACATATGGTAGGCTGATTGATTGATTGATTGGGTAGTACATCTTTATTTTCCAGTCCTAAAAGATACCCCAGGGTCCTCTGCCCTAGACCTGGAATCAATGATTCCTACAAAGAGCCCTGGTTCCTTTCATTTGGAGAATAGTGTTTAGAAACTAAGATCTCAGTGCTAGTTGTACCCATCTTTATTGGGTACAACCCCCATCAATGCATGTACTAATTCATGCATACGTACACAGCTGTACTGATTTCTGCATCTATTTATCTGTGTATATACATACACAGATTTTTTTCTTTTTTGTGAATGAGTCCGTATTGACACCTCCGATGAGTCCAGCACCACGGGGTTTATTTTATTTGCAACCCTTTCCTTCCTTGTGACTTTCTTTGAAAGTAACAACCTGGCTCTCATTATCTAAAATGTATTTATTTTTTCAACCTGTACAAATGAAGTAGTTTCAGAATTCCTAATCCATTCCCCTTCAAGGCAAAGAACTCTGCCAACTGGAATAGTGTCTGAGGGCAGTTCTTCTTGTCTTTGCCTTATAGTATCAGTTGAAATGATGCTTCTCAAAATCACTTTGGTCAGCTTCCTCCTTCTCCACCCACTTTCAGGGTGGCTACAGGAATCGTTTGTAATACAGTTAGATTCCTTTGTCTTCATTTGTCTCAGTCTGCACTCCATCTATCCTGCAATAACCAGGTTGAGTTTTTAAAATTTTTATATATAGCAACATCACTCTGTGTACAGTTCTATGGGTTTTGACAAGGGCACAGATTCATGTGTCCATCACTACATGCAACCAATTTTCCATACAAAACCATTTCCCAGGTCTTCTGCCCATTTTGAGAATTCTTTATACATTCTCAATACAAGTCCTTTGTCAGGAATGTAATTAGAAAACACTGACTTCTCCAAGTCTGTGGTGTGTCTTTTCATTCTCTTAAGAGTGTGTCTTTTGCAGAGCAACGTTTTTAACTTTCATAAAGCCCATTTTGTCATTTTTTTTCTTTTACGGGCCATGCTTTTGGTGTCTCATCTAAAAACTCTTTGCCTAATGCGAGGCCCCACAGATTTTCTCCTATGTATTCCTGTAGCAGCAGTGCGGGGTTTATTTTACCTTTAGGGCTATGATGTATTTTGAGTTCATTTTCATAGAAGGTGTGAGGTTGAGGTTGAGGTTGAGGCTCATTTGTTGGCGTGTAAATGTCCAACTGTTCCAGCACCATGTTGAAAGAACCGTCCTTCGTTTCTCCACTGAATCACCTTTTCACTGTTGCCAGTCATCGGTTCAGTATGCAGAGGGGGGTTTATTTCTGAACGCTCTGCTCTCCGTTCCACCGGTCTACAAGACCATCCTTTCGCGAGCACCGCACCATCTTGTTTATTGTACTTTCATAGTACGTGTTGACATCGGGTACTAAGTCCTCTAACTGCTCTTCGGCTTCAGGAGTATTTTAGCTTCTCTAGTTTCTTCGCCTTTCCAGTACAAAATTTACAGTCAGTGTGTAAATATCTATAAACATTCCTGCTGGGATTGGAATTGGGATTGCGTTGAGTCAAGATCAAACTAGGGAGACCTGGCATCGTAATAATGCTGAGTCTTTGTATCCATGAACACAGTGTATACCCATTTATTAAGGACTTTTTTCGGAGTTTTCAGCATACAAATAACTGTACATATTTTATTATTTATTTGTACCCTAAACTGTTTTTTTTAAATTGATGCTGAATTTCGGTTGTTCATTTCTAGCATATTGAAATGCAGATGACTTGTGGAAAGAGTGTCAGACTTTATTTTGGAGGGCTCCAAAATCACTGCAGATGGTGATTGCAGCCATGAAATTAAAAGATGCTTACTCCTTGGAACGAAAGTTATGACCAACCTAGACAGTGTATTGAAAAGCAGAGACATTACTTTGCCAACAAAGGTCTGTCTAGTCAAGGCTATGGGTTTTCCAGTGGTCATGTATGGATGTGAGAGTTGGACTGTGAAGAAAGCTGAGCACTGAAGAATGATGATTTTGAACTGTGGTGTTGGAGAAGACTCTTGAGAGTCCCTTGGACTGCAAAGAGGTCAACCAGTCAAGGAGATCAGTGCTGGGTGTTCATTGGAAGGACTGATGTTGAAGCTGAAACTCCAGTACTTTGGCCACCTCATGCTAAGAGTTGACTCATTGGAAAAGACTCTCATGCTGGGAGGGATTGGGGGCAGGAGGAGAAGGGGACGACAGAGGATGAGATGGCTGGATGGTATCACTGACTCGATGAACATGAGTTTGAGTGTACTCCGGGAGTTGGTGATGGACAGGGAGGCCTGGCGTGCTGTGATTCATGGGGTCACAAAGAATCAGACATGACTGAGCAACTGAACTGAACTGAATTGTGTATACTAATGTTGTGTCCCTCCATCTTGCTAAACTCATTATTTCTTGGAGTTTTTTTGTAGATTCTTTGGAATTTTCTATGCAGACGAGCAGTTTCTGTAAATAGAGCTTTATTTCTTCTTTTCAGATTTGTAGGCCTTTTCTTTCTTTCTATAGACTTATTGCACTGACTACAGCTTCTAGTAAGATATTGAATAGGAGTGGTGAGGGAAGATAATTTTGCCTTATTTCAATCTTAGAAGAAACTGTATAGTTTTCACCATTAAATATGTTATCTATTGCTTTGTGAAGATGCTCTTCAATAGGTTAAGGAAATCCCTTTTGACTCCTAATTTAATTAGAGTTTTTAAAAGTCATAAATGGATATTGTGCTCTGCTTAGTCACTCAGTTGTGTCTGACTCTTTGTGATCTCATGGACCATAGCCCGCCAGGCTCCTCTGTCCATGGGGATTCTCCAGGCAAGAATACTGGAGTGGGTTGCCATGCCCTCCTCCAGGGGCATGGTGGATACTGAATATTGTTAAATGCCTTTTCTGATTATATGATTTTTCTCAGTAACACTAATTTTCAAATGTCAAACTAGCCTTGCATTCCTCAGATAAAACTCATTTGGCCATGGTATATATATTTTTAATAGATTGTTGGGGTTGTTAAATTTCACTGGGAGTTTTCACATCTGAGTTCATGAAGAATAGTGATCTGTAATTTTCTTTTCCTGAAATGTGTTTGTTCTTGCTGGTTTCATAAAATGAGTTGGGAAGTACTCCCTCACTTTTTATTTTCAGAGAGAGATTGTGTAACAGTTCTTCCTTAACTATTTGCAAGAGATCATTAGTGAAAGCATCTGGGCTTGAGTTTTCCTTTTTTGGATGGTTTTTAACTACAAATTCAGTTTCTTTGACACACATATAGAATTTTCAGGTTATCTATTTTTCTTTCTTGAGTGTTAGTGGTTTATATCTTTCAAGAAATTGGTTCATTCATCTAAGTTGTAAAATTTACAGGCAGAGAGTTGCTTGTCACACACCCTTATTATCTAAGGTTTTTTCTTATTGTTAGAAATATTAAGAGGTTATTTTTGTCATCTTCATTAGGACTGCTATAAAATCAGTCATAATCACAAATAAAAATACTTTTAAAATATCTTTACTAAACAAGTATTATGTAGCAGCCACACCCTTTTTCCCCACTGAGAATACACAGACTGCATCCTTGGAGAGTATGCCAGGCTCCTTCTCTCCCAGCAGGGCTATTTCAGGGACTCATGGAGACAGAGTCAGCAGGCAAAGTTGAGCTGCCTGATGATGAAGAGGCTCTGTCCACAGCTCTGTGCTGGACAATCAGACACCTGAATCTATTCCATGATCCTCAGCCAGTCCTTCCCCTCCCTCTGGTCTTCAGTCTCCCCAGGTGGGAAATGGGAAGCTTGAAGGCTGAGATCTATGCATATAGACGGGTTCCTGCCACCACCTACCCTCCACCAGGGAAGAGCTGGAGGTGGTCCTGAATGTCCACCAGTACCTTTGATGAGCAAACCTCACTATTCAGCGTTTTCATCATGACGTGTCTCTAAAGGAAAGGGTCTGACTGCTCAGGTCCATCCCAGGCAGTTATAAAAACCACTAACGCCTCTTAGCAGGAGTCATTCCTCAACAGAAGTCCAGCTCTGTGCTGTGTTCAGACCAGGGTGCACCTGAAGCAGAGGTCAAGATTAGAGCTTTGGAGTCAGAAAGACCTGGCTTGGGGCCTGCCTCAGCCGTAGCCACTCTCTCCTTCATTCAAGACACCCACCGTGTGCCAGGCGCTGTCTGGACAATGTGTAAGAACACGCAGACTCTGCTCCATGCTGCTGGGATCTCAGAGGAGAGGCAGTCATTGCTGTCTGTGTGCTCAGTCGTTCAGTCGTGTCTGACTCTGTGTGACCCCATGGACTGTAGCCTGCCAGCCTCCTCTGTCTGTGGAATTTTCCAAGCAAGAACACTGGAATGGGTTGCCATTTCCTCCCCCAGGGGATCTTCCAGACCCAGGGATCGAACCCGAGTCTCCTGCGTCTCCTGCATTGGCAGGTGGATTCTTTACCCATGAGCCACCTGGGAAGACATAAACAAGCCCAAATGATGAATGGGTTCTAAGTTCCTATCTCACAGAGCTGCAGTGCGGGTCAGAGCTGACACGTGGAGACCACCAGCTCCTGGGTGAGTGCTCCGTGAAGGATGCCACCCCAGGCTCAGGCCAGAGAGGACCAGTCAGCAGAACGGACCCTGGTAAAAGCCAGTCCACAGAGAGGTCAGCCCAACCCAGCTGACACAGAGCACACACGACAGGTCTGCAAACAGTGGTCCATCCCCGTCGTCACCGAGACAGCCAGTCAGCAGCAGATGCCCCCTGGCCAGCCCCAAGGCCACAAGCAGCACAGTGGTGACCCCAAGAGTGCAGCATTCATGGGAACAGTTTCTGCACTCCCATAAACCCCAGCCAGGATGGAAGCCTGGTCCCGTTGGCAGAAATCAAATGGGTCTTCCACCCTGGGATGACCTCAAGGGTGAAGGCCACGGAGCCTGGCAGGATAAGGGACAAGCACCCTGGCTTCAGAAGCTCAGTGATTCATAAGAAGACTAAATGGCCTTTGTTTCCTCTTTCTGCATTCTTTTGATGTTTAACCAATACAGGGTCCTAGGGAGGTGGTGGAACAAAGTCCATGGCTTTTAGAGGGCCTGAAGGGCTAGGGCTGGATCCCTGTGTGAGCCCAATCAAGGTACTACGCCTCTCTGAGCCTCAGTGATGCATCTATGAAGTGCCCACTTATTAAATGCCATCTATTAATGCCCACCAAAGGGCTACTGGGAGGATTAAATAAGCATGTATCTAAAGTGTTTAGCACAATGCCTGGTTCATAATAACTGGTTAATAAATGGCTTTATTATTATTAAATGCCAGTCAACTCTGGCTGTCCTTAAAGGAACAAACAAGGTTTTATGGTCCCCTCTCTGGTGGGGTTTGCTGGGGGCAGGTGTAAAGGCATAAGAGAGGCCTAAAGGTGAATGCTGAGGCAGGAGTCAGCCCTGCCGGGAGGGTGGGACGGTTCCAAGTTCCAGGCGGCCGCCCCCGGGGTGAAGGCTGGCGAGTGCAGGGCCTCCTCCTCTGAGCGCTCCTCCCGGTACTGTTCGCGGGACTCACTGGGCCCCTCAGGAGCAAAGGGAGCGGCTGGAAGCCAGGCACTATCGCCCCAGGTGCGCTATCGCCCCAGGAAAGCTCTGCACAGTGGCAAGGAGCCCTATTTACAAATAAAGTTTGTTCTTGGCTCCACCACCCACACAGCCAAGCCCCTTTATTCCATTTCAATATGCTTAATTACATGGAAAGTGCACTGGCAATAAAACAGAATTAATCAGTCCTGGATGCCCGAGTGAGTGTAGGCAGGTGTTAGCATATGTGAGGGCCCTGGGAGGGGGAAGTCCAATAGCGGCAGGGAATATACTGATAAAATGTTTTACTACAGTGGGGATGGAAGATGGAAGGGCCTTTACTGAAGGGAGGCATTTTAGGAGCAAATAAAGCTTCTGATTGCCTGCAACTGAGAAGCAGACTAAAGTAACTGAAAAACTTCTACGGGATATTTTTTTCTGCCTTGTTTCAAAACGGAAATCATTTTCTTGTTGCTGCTTCCATGATTATAAAAGTAGCATTTGCTCCATTCAGACACTGAATAAGGATGTAAAGAATAAAATGAAAATCATCCATAATCTTATCACCTCAGGATAACCAATATTGACATCTTGGTGTGTGCTGCGGTAGATGGTTCTCTGGATATGTCTTTGCATACGTATACAATATGCATGAGATCCTATAGACACGTGGTTTGGCAGCCTGTTTTCCATCAAATAACACACCGCGGACATCCTTCCACTGTAATAACTGAAGATCTCGAGCATCATCTTTTTATGGCTGCAGAGTCTTGTGTGCATTATATGACCTGTGTGATCTGGCTATTTGCCTCCTCAGCATGGTCTGGCACCTTCTCCCCACCTGGCTTTCTGCATTCAGCCAACACCAGTCTTCCTTTGCATCCTAGAACACTTCTTTCCGCTTCAGGGACTCAGCGTTAGGTGTCCTTTCTGCCCCCAGTTCTCCTTTCTCCTTCACATAATTCATCTTTCTCCATTCAAATTTCCACTGAAATGTTTCTTTCTCCAGGAAGTCTTCCTGGATATCTACCCCCAGACACTCAGAGTTCCATGTGCTTTGCCATCTTGGTATTTATCACATCTTGGTATTTATTGCAATTAAATACATAGTCGTGAAACTTATTCCCTCTCCCCCTTGCCTTCCCACTAGAAAATAAGCTCTTGGAGGGCAGGGACTGTGTCTGTCTTTCTCAGCTCAGAAGCCACAGGGCAAGTACAGTGTCTGGCATCCAGGAGTCCTCAGTATATATGCGCTGATCATGTGGAAGGAAGTGGAGGAGGGGCAGCCAGGAATCCCCACTTCCTGCATTAATGCCTACTTCCTTCCTGCCTGCCAAAGGATCTGCCAGCAGGTCACCTACTTTGGCATCATCTCTCTGTGGGTACAGGAGCCTACAGGTGAAGGAGAATAGATCATGGTCCTATGCCTGGGCACCCGCTGGTGCTCTCCAGCCAGAGATAGTTCCAGAGGTCTGCCTGCCCAACTGTTCAAATGCTCACAACCCAAGCTGGGAAACCAAGGCCCAGAGATGGTGACTGCAACCACGAAACTAAAAGATGCTTGCTCCTTGGAAGAAAAGCTATGACAAACCTAGACGGCATATTCAAAAGCAGAGACATCACTTTGCTGACAAAGGTCTGTTTAGTCAAAGTTATGGTAGTCATGTAAAGGATGTGAGAGTTGGACCATAAAGAAGGCTGAGTGCTGAAGAATTGATGCTTTCGAACTGTGGTGCTGGAGAAGACTCTTGAGAGTCCCTTGGACTGCAAGGAGATCAAACTAGTCAATCCTAAAGGAAATCAGTCCTGAATATTCATTGGAAGGACTGATGCTGAAGCTGAAGCTCCAATACTTTGGCCACTTGATGTGAAGAGCTGACTCACTGGAAAAGACCCTGATGCTGGGAAAGAGGAGAAGGAGGTGACAGAGGATGAGATGGTTGGCGGGCATTACTGACTCAATGGACATGAGTCTGAGCAAACTCCGGGAGATGGTGAAGGACAGGGAAGCCTGGCGTGCTGCAGTCCATGGGGTCACAAAGAGTCAGACACGACTTAGTAACTGAACAACAACAAGAAGTAATCACTTTGTTAACATTGTGTTAGTTTTGTTGCACAACAACATGAATCAACTATATGTATACATATACCCCTCCCTCTTGAACCTCCTTCCCACCCACCTGCTTCCCACCCCTCTAGGTCATCACAAAGCACCAAGCTGTTTCCTGTGCTATACAGCAGCTTCCCACTAGCTATCTGTTTTACACATCAGTTCAGTTTAGTCTTCTCCAGCACCAAAGTTCAAAAGCATTAATTCTTCGGTGCTCAGCTTTCTTTATGGTCCAACTCTCACATCCATACATGACTACTTGAAAAACCATAGCTTTGGCAAGATGGACCTTTGTCGGTAAAGTAATGTCTCTGCTTTTTAGGTATGGTAGCATATATATGGGAGAAGGCAATGGCACCTCACTCCAATACTCTTGCCTGGAAAATCCCATAGATGGAGGAGGCTGGTAGGCTGCAGTCCATGGGGGTCGCTAAGAGTTGGACACGACTGAGCGACTTCCCTTTCACTCTTCACTTTCATGCATTGAAGAAGGACATGGCAACCCACTCCAGTGTTCTTGCCTGGAGAGTCCCAGGGACGGGGAAGCCTGGTGGGCTGCCGTCTATGGGGTTGCACAGAGTCGGACACGACTGAAGTGACTTAGCAGCAGCAGCACCAGCAGCAGCATATATATGTCAGTGCAACTCTAAATCCATTCATGGGGCTACACCTCTATAACCTAATCACTTTCCAAAGACCTCACCTTCTGGTATCATCACTTTGGGAGTTAGAGTTTCAAGGTATGAATTTGGGAGGAACACATTCAGTGTGTAACTCAGACACACAATAATTTTAACCTTTATCATTAAAGCCATCGCGTGTTTTCCTCATTTTTTTCTGAGAAAGAGATGCTGTATATTATCATTTTCTGGGAAGGGGAAGGGAAACTGAGGTGGAGGGGTTCTCCAAGGTCACAGCTAGGACAACAAAAGCAGCAACGCTGGGATCCGGACTCCAGAAGCAGAGCTGGTCTCATCGTGTTGTTTCCTAAGCGAGTCCCCCTGAGCCACGTCACGGCGGAGGGGGTGGGGGCAGTCTCCTGACCCCCACTCTGACCCGCCGTGACCCTTCTTCTCATCCACATGGAGAACCAGCTTCCCCGGGTCAGTGGAGCACTCAGGCCCTTTGTTACGAAGACACAATCTCATCTCCTGCCTTCTTCCCCAGCCTCACACGTGGCTAGTCGCCCCTCGGGTCACACATGGTCAAACCACATGGCTCCTTCAGCCAGAAAGCCCCGCAGCACAGCCCCTTCACGCACAGCATCTCGTCCACCGGACTTGGCTCAAATGCCACCCGTCCTCAGGGTCACTGCTGCCACAGCACCCCTGGCCACAGGATTTAGCGCAAAACATGCTGCTGTTAATCTGTGTCTGGGGTCCAGTGTAACACGGTCTTCACTTCAGCCCCCCCACCAAAGCCCTGGGGCAGTTCCTGGCCCTCCCCAGCGGGGGATACAGTGTAGCAGTTAAGCCCATGGGCTTTGGAGCTAAGCCTGCTGGGCTCAAACCCTGCTCTGCACGCCATCAGCTGCATGACCTCTACAGCCTCAGTTTCCAAACTGGACAACGTGGATAAGAACATCCCACCCCACAGGGCAGGATATGGTTCAGGGAGATAATATGTGTGACATCAAGGACTAATGCCGGGCACGTAGCTGGCCCTCTTCAAGATGAGAGCTAACTGTGGGTTGCNAAGAACTGACTCATTGGAAAAGACCAAGATGCTGGGAAGGATTGAGGGAAGGAGGAGAAGGGATGAGAAGGTTGGATAGCATCACTGACTCAACATGAATTTGAGAAAACTGACAGAGATAGTGGAAGACAGAGGAGCCTGGAGTGCTGCAGTTCATGGGGTCACAATGAGTTGGACAACTTAGCGACTGAATAACAACAGCAGCAGTGATGTGACATGGTAAAACACAGAATTTGAAACTGTGTGATATAGAACCAAGTCTACAAAAAAGAATATGCTATCAGAACTATGCATTTATTCATGTATCCTTCATGTTTTATGGGCTAATTGCATTATACATTTTATGTGAATATTAATTATTTAGCTTCTGCACACACTACAACATGCTTTAGTTTCCATCCATCATCATACAATTGACCTCCTTTGGAAAATTCTGAAAGAGATGGGAATATCAGACCACCTGACCTGCCTCTTGAGAAACCTATATGCAGGTCGGGAAGCAACAGTTAGAACTGGACATGGAGCAACAGATGGGTTCCAAATAGGAAAAGGAGTACATCAAGGCTGTATATTGTCACCCTGCTTATTTAACTTATATGCAGAGTACATCATGAGAAACTCTGGACTGGAAGAAGCACAAGCTGGAATCAAGATTGCAGGGAGAAATATCAATAATCTCAGATATGCAGATGACACCACCCTTATGGCAGAAAGTGAAGAGGAACTAAAAAGCTTCTTGAAGAAAGTGAAAGAAGAGAGTGAAAAAGTTGGCTTAAAGCTCAACATTCAGAAACTAAGATCATGGCATCTGGTCTGATCACTTCATGGGAAATAGATGGGGAAACAGTGTCAGACTTTTTTTGGGGGGAGAGGCCTTCAAAATCATTGCAGATGGTGATTCCAGCCATGAAATTAAAAGATGCTTACTCCTTGGAAGAAAAGTTATGACCAACCTAGAAAGCATATTCAAAAGCAGAGACATTATTTTGCCAACAAAGTTCCGTCTAGTCAAGGCTATGTTTTTTCCTGTGGTCATGTATGGATGTGAGAGTTGGACTGTGAAGAAGGCTGAGTACTGAAGAATTGATGCTTTTGAACCGTGGTGTTGGAGAAGACTCTTGAGAGTCCCTTGGACTGCAAGGAGATCCAACCAGTCCATTCTAAAGGAAATCAGTCCTGGGTGTTCTTTGAAAGGAATGATGCTAAAGCTGAAACTCCAGTACTTTGGCCACCTCATGCAAAGAGTTGACTCATTGGAAAAGACTCTGATGCTGGGAGGGTTGGAGGCAGGAGAAGAAGGGGATGACAGAGGATGAGAGGGCTGGATGGCATCACCGACTGGATGGACGTGAATCTGAGTGAACTCTGGGACTTGGTGATGGACAGGGAGGCCTGGCGTGCTGCAACTCATGGGATCGCAAAGAGTTCGACACGACTGAGTAACTAAACTGAACTGATCCATTTTACTCTCTCGTCTTCTCCTCTAGCAATCACTCTCCTGCTCTGTATCTATGTGTTTGCTTTGGTTTGGTTTGGTTTGTTCATTTATTTATTTATTTTTATTCCACATATAAGTGAAATCATAAGTATTTGTCTTTCTCTAACTTATTTCACTTAGCGTAATACCATCCAAGTCTACATATTTGTAGCAAATGGTAAAATTTCATCTTTTTATGTGCATTATGTATTAACATATATATTAACATATATATATATATATAAAACATCTTTTTAATCTGTTCA
>SJYQ01015609.1:79945-148100 GCA_006410935.1 Redunca redunca | reverse complement strand
GACCACTAGGGGCATCTTTTGTTCTCATAAGGTGACTCTGACTGGGCACCTGGAAGGTGTCTGGTCACCAGAAAGACCCAGCCATGATCAGAAGCTTGGGATTTTCAATACCACACCCATCTGCTTCAATTACCTGCTGGAAACTCTACCTTCCCCACTCTCCAGAGATGGAAGAAGTGCTGGAAATGGAGTTAATAACTGGTCATGCCTATATGATGAGAGCTCCATAAAAATCCCGATTGTATGGGGTTCAGAGAGCTTCCGGCTCAGTGAACAGGTGGAGGTATGGGGAGTGTGGTACATCAGGAAGGGGCGTGGAAGCTCTGAAACCCTCCCACATACCCTGCCCTATGCATCCCTTCCGTCTGGATGTTCATCTTTATCATGTCCTTTATGATAAACTGGTAAACAGTAAGTAAACTATGTACCTGAGTTCCATGAGTCATTTTAGCAAATTAATCAAAACTGAGACAGGGTCATGGAAGCCTCTGAGTTATGCCAATTGGTCAGAAGCACGGGTGACAAACGAAACTTGCCACTGGCATCTGGAGTGGGGCAGGGGTGGGGGTGTTCCGTCCGCCAGAGTCTTTAACCTGTGTGACTGGACACTGTCTCCAGAAGAGCGTGTCAGAATTCAGTTAAATTATAAGACACCCAGCTGGTGTTCCAGAGAATTACTTGGTGGAAAAACCCTGCACACATCTGGTGTCAGAGCACCGTGAGTGTGATGGTAAAGGAGAAACACGGGGGGAGCGCTGTAGGTTTTCCTTATACGGACTTCAGACCCAGTTCCAAACCCTCCTCTCCTTCGTACCCAGCTGGTTCCCAGCCTGAACCAAAGGGGCGGGTCCCACCTTGTCTCTGCAGTTGCTGAAGGCATGAGCCTGGGGGAGGGAACAGCTGCTGCTGCCTCAGAGGATCTCCCTGCTTAGCCCAGACTGGGGCCATGGCTCAGTGACCCTGGTCAGGAGTGGGCAGTAGGGGACATTTGAGTCCTGAATTTAAAACAGCCACTCATGCAATTAATACTTCTGACTAGTCAAGGCTATGGTTTTTCCAGTGGTCATGTATGGATGTGAGAGTTGGACTATAAAGAAAGCTGAGCACTGAAGAATTGATGCTTTTGAACTGTAGTGTTGGAGAAGACTCTTGAGAGTCCCTTGGACTGCAAAGAGATCCAGCCTGTCCATCCTAAAGGAGATCAGTGCTGGGTGTTCATTGGAAGGACTGATGTTGAAGCTGAAACTCCAATACTCTGGCCACCTGATGCGAAGAGCTGACTCATTTGAAAAGATCCTGGTGCTGGGAAAGATTGAGGGCAGGAGGAGAAGGGGGCAACAGAGGATGAGGTGGTTGGATAGCATCACCGACTCAATGATCATGGATTTGGGTGGACTCCGGGAGTTGGTGATAGACAGGGAGGCCTGGTGTACTGCAGTCCATGGGGTCACAAAGAGCCGGACACGACTGAGTGACTGAACTGAACTGAACTGAAGCATGTACACTGTGCCAGGCCCTGATTCAGGCACTATGAGTGCACCAAAGCACAGAACCAGTGGTGGGGAGAGGAGGCCCTACCATTGTCTCCATTTTATAGAAGAGGAGGTTAAGGCTCAGAGAGGTTATGTAACTTCTCCAAGGTCACACAGCTGGCAAGTGGTGGGGTCAGGATTTGAAGCCAGGCAGTACGGAGAAGGCAATGGCACCCCACTCCAGTACTCTTGCCTGGAAGATCCCTGCAGCCTGGTAGGCTGCAGTCCATGGGGTCTCGAAGAGTCGGACACGACTGAGCGACTTCACTTTCACTTTCGTGCATTGGAGAAGGAAATGGCAACCCACTCCAGTGTTCTTGCCTGAGAATCCCAGGGACGGCAGAGCCTGGTGGGCTGCCGTCTATGGGGTCGCAAAGAGTCGAACACGATTGAAGCGACTCAGCAGCAGCAGCAGCAGCAGTCTGGATCCAGTGCCTTACTCTTCCTGTCATGCTGATCTGATCCCGTCTAACCCCCACAACAGATCTGTCCTAGGTTTTTTTATACAGAGACTACATCTGTACTATAGAGACTAGGGGTCAGCACAGAATGGGAAGCTGGAATGATGAGCAACTCTGCCCCCTATTCACCTCTGAGCATGTGACCGGGACTTGACAGCAGACAGGCCTGACTCTCGAAGGAGTTACCTGTGTTCTTCCCTTCTGTTCTTTCCTGCAGCCTCTGGGATGGTTCTCACACTCCAGTGTAGTGAAGATCCTTACTAGCAAGGGCTGCAAAATCAGAACTAGCTTCGGTGGACAGTCGAGCGGCTTTCAAGGATAATGTCACTACTGTGATTTTTATATCACTGTTGCCCTGAGAACTCATTTGCCTAGAAGCTGTGTCCCCACTTGGGTTGAGGTTAGGCTTTTTGAAGTTTGGCATGGGAAGTCCAGAGTCTGGGGTGGCTATCTGGAATACTGGATGAGACCAGGCCGCTGAAGAGAAGAGAACTGGGCCAAGGAGTCAAAAGTGAGGGATCCGGAGACATTTCCCCTATGCTCGTCCTCAGTGGGAAGACAGGGGCTCCACACTGTACTAGCAGGAAGAGGAACGGGACAATGGAGAAGCTTCTCTGGTGTGGGTCAGGGCATTTCCTGCTTCCTGAACTATCTGTGTTCCCGCTGGAGCCTGCATGCCTTCTGCACACACGTGTTCATGCACGCTCAGTCACTTCAGTTGTGTTCGACTCTCTGAAGCTCTATGGACTATAGTCTGCCAGGCTCCTCTTCTCCCAGCAAGAATACTGGAATAGGTTGCCATTTCCTCCTTCAGGGCATCTTCCTGACACAGGGATGAAACCCACAACGCTTGCATCTCCTGCATTGGCCTCTAGCGCCACCTGGGGAGCCCTTCTGCCTTCTACATTCCTATATAAGTGACTCCAAGACACCCACAGGGCACCTCACATCCTCCCAACCTTCCCCCCCACCCCCCGTTCAATTCCAGTGCCAGGGTCCTTTTCTCTAGGCCTTGAAGATGCCACATTTATTCCCACCTCAGGGCCTTTGCACATGCTGTCCTAGCCGCCTGGCATTTTCAGCACTCAGAATGATACACAGCAGCTCCATCTTCCTCTGGGTCTCAGCTCAGAAGTCACCTCCCCAGAGAGACCCTCCCAGCCCACCTCATCTGAAACAGGGGCTCCCTCCCCATCACTCTCCATCACCCTTCCTGATTTTATTTCCTTCCATTAAGCCTCACCATCTTAATTATCTTGTTCACATATGCCCATTTCTGGACTATCATCTCATTCCTCCTATGACCTCCAAACTCACCAGTAGCTTCCCCGGAGCAGGGCTTCTTGTCTCCTGTCCATTTCTCCATTCCCACCTCCCATAACAGCACCAGGTATACCACAGGTGCTCACGGGCTGACTCATTAAATGGATCCTAGTTGCCGCGGCACCTGAATCTTGGATTTTGCATTTCCAAAATGTTGCTAATGACACCTACCCCATAGAGCAACCACAAGGATTCAGGAAGATGCTGTAAGCATAAGCCAGCACGTGGTGAGCTCTTCCCTGATCATAATTACTACCCTAAGATCATGTGCTCCAGAGGGAAGGCTTGAGAGAAAGATACAGCAAGTTCTCTGCCCAGCCCCGGAAGGCTGGCCTTGAAAATGCCACAGGCTGTGCCGCTTTCTCAAGATGGCCAGAGAACAACAGAGCCTGGCGGGGAGGCGGACATGAGCTCCTTTCTGCGGCCAGCCAGCCCTGGCCCCCTTGAAGAAGCCCGGGCAGGCGCTGGTGGTGCACACTAACTGGCTACCCCGCTGCCTCTCTGCCAGCAGAAACCCCCACCACCTCTGCTGGATCCATCATACTGATATTTGAGCAAAGAACACAAAACACATTAAATAAATGTTATGGTCTTATCGACAGGAAAGGAGAGCTAAGAAAGAGCCTCCGGAGGGAAAGGCGCTTGGCTCAGAGCCCCAAGCTGTGTCAAGGTCTTAAAACATCAGAGAGCTGCTTACAGGAAGGACTTTCTTGGTCCCAGGGGCAACGAAAGGGTGCAATGCAAACAGTACCCTGAGTTAACCTTAAAAATCAGGGGGGACCTTTCAGTCCTTTCTCAATTTTATTAAAGAAACAATCATGGTCTTGGGGAAGGAAGGTTCTGTAGGGGGGCATTGAGGCCCCTGCCCTCTTCTTTGGGTTACAGCATCCCACGGTGCTTTGGGCTACAACCCATCCCCCACCAGCCACAGTACTGATATTTCTGTCAATCAAAGGCACCTCCCTGCCAGCCAATCAGGTGCTCCCTCCCTGATACATGAATCTTCAGCGAAAGGATGCAGAGAACGAAACCGTGGGGACCCCTTTCTTCCTGGGGGTTGCATCCTGAGTTCCTCAGCTTCAGTTCTGGGCCTGCCCACACATTGCCAGTCAATTCTGACTTTGTGGAAGGTGACCAGGACCAGTTTCCATTCCTTACAACCCGAGACCCACACTGCAAAAGGTGCCCCGTGAGGCTTGGAGTCCTGGCAGCTGCATGTGGCCACATGCCTGGATCTGGAGCACTGAGGAGTTAAAGCATCGCTAGCGTAAATCATCTGAGTGTCCACTTCTGTCCACTCTCGGGGCTACATGAAGACTAGGCTTTAACCATAGGGGGCAATTCACAGAAGACGGCAGAGGGAGAATGGAGCGGACCCCCAAGCCTAGAGGGTCCCCTCTACTCTGCCATGGAGAACTGATGCTTTCCAACTGTGGTGCGGGACTCTTGAGAGTCCCTTGGACTGCAAGGAGATCAAACCAGTCAACCCTAAGGGAAATCAACCCTGAACATGCATTGGAAGGACTGATGCTGAAGCTGAAACTCCAATACTTTGGCCACTTGATGAGAAGAGCTGACTCATTAGAAAAGACCCTGATGCTGGGAAAGATTGAAGGCAGGAGCAGAAGGGGACAACAGAGGATGAGATGGTGGGATGGCATCACTGACTCAGTGGACATGAATTTGAGCAAACTCCGGGAGACGGTGAAGGACAGGGGGAAACCTGGCGTGATGCAGTCCATGGGGTCACAAAGAGTTGGACACGCCTGAGCAACTGAACAATAACAACAAAGGAACTAGGGAGGTGAAGACCAGAGCCCCTAAAAGCCAAGGCCTTTCTTCCAGGCTCTGAGAAGTTTCCCTGTGCTGGGTTCGGCAAGGAGAATGGCATCTCAGTGGCCAGCTCCCCCACCCCGACTCCCACCAGCCCTCCATCTCCAGGAGGCCCTGTGAGGCCAAGGACAGCAGGCTCACCTTTTTCTCATCCCCGCCTTGCAGGAGGCGCAGGGTGCTCCTCCGGTCACCCTCATGCTGCCGCAGGGTGCTGCCGTGGGGCTGGGGCAGGCCTGAAGGTGGGGAGATGCTGCGGCCCTGGGGGTCCACCCAGGTGTAGATGTGGTTGGTGACGTAGCCACCGGGGATGCGCCCCGCTGAGTACACCGACAGCACCAGCTTCTTGGAGCCCTTGAGAGCCTAGAGAGAGAGACACCTGTTAGCAGGAAAGGGGATGGTGAGAGGTTGTCCCGAACTTGCTTCCTCTTAGGACCCTGCACGCGGAGGAGGCAGCCAGCCCCTACGTCTCTTCCCTTTCCCAGCCCTCAGTTTTGTCCTATGGAAATGAGGACATCTGTCCCAGCCCACCCCACCCCTCACCTTGAAGTGGTCCAAACGAAAGAAATAGGACCTCTCAGCAAACCTTTGCTGAAGAGTTAATGGAACAGGCCTAGAACTGCATCCTTACCAAGGCCTGCTGGGCTGACCTCTGGGAACATGGAATCTGAATGTTCCCACCACTCCTTACTTGGTATGGAAGGCTCACCGTGCCGGGACTATCTGTGCAAACAACGTAGTGGTCTGGAATGTGGGTACAGGCCCAGCCCCCACATCAAAGCCCCCTGGTGTGAGTCTCTAAAGAGTGTCCCCGGAAGACATTTCACACATATTGCTGTGATTCAGTGCCCGCGGAATCAAGCCCACCCCACGTGACTGCACAGGGAGAGGGCGCGGGAGCGCGTGCCTGGCTTCCTGCCGTTCAGCCCTGTGTGCCGTTCTCCACGCTCACTGTGCTGTGTACCCTTTTGCTGAAACAAAGCTTAGCCACTAGCACAACCATATGCTGAACCCACGAGCCCTTATGGAAACTGGGGCAGACCTCGACGACCCCGGTAGAGAGTTAAGAGATAAAAGTACTGATAATAATGGCCATCACTTTATGGCAAATAGAAGGGGTAAAAATGGAAACAGTGGCAGATTTTATTTTCTTGGGCTCCAAAAATCACTGCGGATGGTAATTGCAGCCATAAAATTAAAAGACACTAGCTCCTTGGAAGAAAAGCTATGACAAACCTAGAGAGAGTGTTCAAAAGCAGAGATATCACTTTGCTAACAAAGGTGCATATAGTCAGAGTTATGGTTTGTCCAGTAGTCATGTATGGATGTAAGAGTTGAACCATAAAGAAGGCTGAGCGCTGAAGAATCAACGCTTTCAATCTGTGGTGTTGAAGAAGACTCTTGAGAGTCCCTTGGACAGCAAGGAGATCAAACCAGTCAGCCCTAAAGGAAATCAACCCTGAATGTTCATTACGACTAATGCTGAAGCTGAAGCTCCAATATTTTGGCCACCTGATGTGAAGAGCTGACTCATTGGAAAAGACCCTGATGCTGGGAAAGATTGAGGGCAAGAGGAGAAGGGGAAATAGAGGATGAGATGGTTGGATGGCATCATCGACACAATGGACATGAGTCTGAGCAAACCCCGGGAGATGGTGAAGGACAGGGAAGCCTGGCATGCTACAGTCCATGGAGTTGCAAAGAGTCACACATGACTTAGTGACTGAACAACAGCAATAATGGTAGCTTGACAATGATAAAAGGCCTGTATGTATGAGACATTCTGCTGTGTACCTGACCTGCTTTATCTCCTGAAATCCTTATGGGATCCGATCTTGGTGAGAAGGGATTCCATGACCCGGTTGAAGTAAAGGAGGAGAAATGACCTGCCCACACAGCTAGTGAGGGATTCCTTTCCCATAGCAGCTGACGTTGAGTGTACATACCACCTTGACTTGACACTTTCTAGGCCGGGGATAGAAGGGCCACAGGGAGAGGTGAACCCAAACTCTGCCCCCTGGGAGCAGCCACACTGCTTTCCCACGATGCACCTGTACTGACATGAAGCCCTTTATTCTGGGAGATGGTCATTCAGCACTGGGATTAACAAGCAAACACACCCCAGAACCTGGGATTTTATAACAATGATAGTACCTACACATGGGTAAGCTCATGCTGCCATTAAAATCACACTTATAATCATTCCAAAGCATTTTAATGTGACAGATTTTACAATCATTACAAAGCATTTTAATGTGATAGATTTTAAAGTTAAGTGGGGTCAGAGGATATAAATCCTGTCTCGCAGTGTGATCTCAGTTATGTTAAGAGAAAAATTACACAGGGGAAAAAAATTGAAACCGAGGGGTAATAATGTGCCAGGATGCCAGCAGTCCCTCTCTCTGGGGGGCAGGATTATGGGTGGTTATTATTTTGTTCTTCCTGTTTTTCTATATTTTCCAAATGTTCCAGAAGGAAGGCGCAGTGCTTTCAATATCAGAAAATAGGAATATGCATGAAAGGGGAAGGAGGCACTTAACTCTCTGAGCCTTCAGAGCACTGTGTAGTACTGGCCCCCAGTTCTCTCCACGGACTAAAGCGGTCAAGGGCGGGGCTTTCAGAGACAGTGGAGAGCCCTGCTTGGGTAGAGTTTCGGCACAAGGACACTGGACCACAGGCCTGGCCACTCTGACACCCGAACCTCTTCTAGAGGAGGAAGGTTGGGCTGGGAGGGCCCCTCGATCCCACAGTTAAGTGCCAGTCCCCGGGCACAGGGGTAACGAGCAGATGGCAGCTCTCCAAAATTCTGCTTGTAAAAAAGATTTCTGAGAAGATGAGCAAAGAAAGATTTACAGTGTTCTTTTCCCATTCCCTGGGACTCCCCTGACAGAACAATTGGGAAAATAAAATCTCTGTGAAGTTTAAGATGCAGGATGGAGGAAGGCTGAGACCAAGCAAACTTTTGCTGGAATTTAGTGCTCGGCACCCGCGGAAGCCACCGTGGCCTGATGGGTCTTCCTGACCCCTCTGCCCCGCCCCTGGCTCCCTCCTCCATGAAGGCGCTGCTGCAGCTCTGACGCTATTTTGAAGGGCTTGTCTCTTTTCTGCTTCCTTCCTGGGACAGACGGTGAGTCTGAGCCCTCACTCATTCCACAAGGGCTGGCCAAGAGCCTACTGTGTGCCGGGCCTGGAGAGAGCAATGTGAGCTTATCTTCAGGGCACCTGGGCACCTGCAGCCTGCAGAAAGACAAGGCTTTGCTGGGCCCAGAGTGTGTGCCTGCCCGTGAAGCCGCTTCAGCCGTGTCTGACTCTTTGTGACTCTGTGAACTGTAGCCCCCCAGGCTCCCCTGTCCATGGGATTCTCCAGGCAAGAATACTGGAGTGGGTTGCCATGTCCTCCTCCAAGGGACCTTCCTGATCCAGGGATCAAACTCGCACCTCCTGCAACACCCGCGTTGCAGGTAGATTCTTTATCTGCGGAGCCACTAGCAAAGCCCAGGCCCAGAGTAGGTCCTCAGAAAAACCTGCTTGCCCTGCCTGGGTGAGAAAGCAGATTTTCGGCCTCCGAAGGAACCATAACATGCACAGGCATCACCGTGCAGCCACCTTCCTCATCGGATCTGGAAGGCTGAGCTGGAATTTGGGACAGGGGAAGGCAAGTGGAAAGAACGGGACCTTGTGGATTTGGGCAGAACTCGATTTAAGTCGACTCTGTCACTGTGAGTCCAGGGTCACTGAGGCCGGCTGCTTCTGCTCTCAAAGCAGCACACATTGGTGGGCAGGGCGGTGGCGGGGGTGGGGGGGTCGCGGACAATGCCCACCTCTCAGAATCCTGTGGGTAAAATGGAACACACAGATGGTGGGCTTCTGCACACAGTGGGGGCGTCAGCATGTGGGGGAGCCCTCTCCCCTCTCCTAGTAGTGACTCCACATTGAGAAGGCAAACCAGGTGTAGAAAAGCGTTATCCAAGGGGTTGGGGAAAAAAAAAAAAAGAAGGTGTCTGAGAGAATGAAAATCAACGCACAGTGCACAATTTGTATTCTGTATCACAGGCAATAGTGGTGTTTTCTTGGTCAGTTCTATAAATAGGCGAGCAGCAACCTTGAGAATGGAGAGGAGGTTAATGCCTTTGATGAGAACAAGAGGGAAGGCTGGCGCCGGAGAGGGCCTGGCAGTCACCGAGTCTCCCATGCACTGCCGGCCCCCAGCGCACTGCAGAAGGGGACCCTGGCAACCCGAGATGGGAAGGGACGCAGAAGGTACCGCCCAGACATGGGAAGCCAGCCCTGGGCAAGCGGCTTCCTCTGTGCACCTCAGTCTCCCCATCACCAGCCTGTGGGACCAGAACATCTGAAGGCCGCTCCAGCCTGGACCATTCCAGAACCTTTGATACTGGCTCTTTAGGGGCAGGGGGTAAACGTGGGCTTTCACTGGGTCTTGGAGTGCTTGGATATCATCATCCCCTGCTGCCTTATTTTTCTGGCAAAACTGCAGGAAAACAGGATTCCCGAGACAGCACTTTCCGTGCCTACACGGGCTCTGGGAACACGGACCTGGTGCTGGGGCCATCAGAACGCAGTGAGGAGGGCTCCATCCATGGCTCTCTGACTTAACTGTGTGTCATGCAAGGAAGGTGGGGAGGCGGGGAAGGGCTAGGAGCGCGTTTCTGCTTTTCCCTGGCTCTCTCTCTCTCTTTTTAAAACAACCATTTTCTTGTTTTTAAAAGGTGTCCCTGGCAGGAGGTGAAGGGGACAACAGAGGATGAGATGGTTGGATGGCATCACTGGTTTGATGGACACGAGTCTGAGCAAACTCCGTGAGCTGGTGAAGGACAAGGAAGCCTGGCATGAGACAGTCCATGGGGTCACAAAGAGTTGGGACACAACTGAGCAAATGAACTGACTGAATGGAGGGATTAATTCCTAAAGGGAGCTGGCTGGCGCTTTCTCGCCCTGAAAGCCCTTCCACCTGCCTGTCTCGCTCACCATTGCCACCTTGATCCCTGAGGCTCAGGCCTTCTGGAGGATCATGTGGTTCTCGTTCCCAGTTAGGTGCCCAGGCCATTCATTCCACAGAACTGGCAACCCACTCCAGTATTCTTACCTGGAGAATCCCACGGACAGAGGAGGAGGGCAGGCTACAGTCCATGTGGTCCCAAAGAGCCAGGCTCAACCGAAGTGACTTAGCAGCAGCAGTGAGCAGAAGGGAATCCCTGATTGCTAAGGCCCTGCCCCAAGTTAAATTTGAATGTCCTCTGGTTCATTGCTATATTTAGGAGAAATGAGGTTGCGACCAGGTCCTTGAACCAGATCTTGAACCTCAGGGCTCTGAGGTTCCATATCAGTTGGGAGGGACCAAAAGGGTTTAAGAAAACACCAGAAGGGCAGATGGAACATCTCAGGTGTGGCAGGATATGCACCCCAACTCGGCACTATCACAGCAGCAGGGGACCTTTAAAGGGACCCGATGGCTGGGGAGACAGCCTCCAATGGGACTGCACCCATGTGTCTCTGTTCTTCACGGGCAGCTGCCTATGTGTGGTAGACAACATCCAAAAGCTGCCTAAAAGCAGTGTGCCAGTGCCTGTTGGCAACTGGCAACCACACCCCTCCCGTGCTGCAGCAGCCTGCAGAATGAGCCAATCTCCTAAATCAAATGCTTATAAGCTACGCCACTTCACACAAATGACCAACCCTCTCTGTTCATCTGCTTCCCTCCTGGAAAATGAAAATCTCTTTTCCCCACTTTCTAGGTAGAAGAAGCGTATTAGCACAGTGCCTCGTACCTAAGAATTCAATGAGCTAAGGCTAAACAAATCCCATGAGATCTGGGGAGAGTCCCCTGCAAGCAAGAGCCGTCATCAGAGCCCCCTGCTCCCCTGCTTGCTATCACATGTGTACTGGTGAAACTCCACCAGGGGGGTTGCCAGCATGCCACCAGGTCACATCACAGAGGAATCTCGATCTGCCCAGGCAGATGGCACGGCTGAGATATTACCCATCACCAGATGATGACGCAGGCAGCGTGCTATGATTGTGGGGATGTAAATTATATGTGGATGTCTTCAAACTTAATAACTGGCTAGTTGGATTAATGCTCTCAGGAGGCAAATCTGCCTCACTCAGCTTTTCAAAGCTGACTCTAACACCCCAAAATCACAGACCAGGCGACAGAATTCTCTGCTCAGCAGAAGACTGAGAAATAGACTGGAGATAGTTACAGTATGAAGGGACTGGGGGGTGGGGAGGGGCTGTGTTAATACAGCAGGTGCACACATGTTCCTGTGTTTAAAAACATGCACCAAAGTGCAAGCACAAGGTCACAAGACCGTTAGACTACTGTCTGGAGAGGCAGGTATGAAAGAAGCGTTCCGGAAAAGTCTTGGGTGAGGACACATAATGGTGAGTCATCCAGCTTATTCCAGGGCAAGGTCTTGTCTTCTGGGGAACAGATCACTCAGGACAGAAACTCGGGAGGGAGGGCTGGTCCAAGACCCAGGTTAGTGACGGGGAAGAGAGGGAAGGATCGTGCTGGCCTGCTCGTCCTGATTCTACCTTGCCTAGCTGCGTTTTGGGTTCAGAGTCTCTGGGCTCCCATCCTGGCTCTGCTGTTGACTTACTGCGTGACACAGAGCAAATGGCTAACCTCTCTGTGCCTGTGCCTGCATTCAAAATGCCGCGGTTTTAAGGATTATCCAGATAGTATAAACTACCTATACAATACATATAGCGGCACGGCAGTAAAGAATCCGCCTGGCAATTCAGGAGACAAGGGTTCGATCCCTGGGTCGGGAAGATCCCCTGGAGGAGGAAATGGCAACTCACTCCATTACTTTTGCCTGAGAAATCCCCTGGACAGAGGAGCCTGGCAGGCTATAGTCCACTGGGTTGCAAAGAGTGGGACAGTACTGAGGAACAACAATCTGGTACGCGGCACAGAGTAGGTACTAAAGGCACGTGAATTCCTTTCCTGGGCCTGCCAGCTCCTCCTCTAAACAGAAGCCCAAGAAACCTCCAAAACTCTCATCTGTGTGGACACAAACACCGGAGCAACTCTAGCCTCTCCCTCCCAACTTTCCTCCTCTTCGAAATGTCCTCTCTTTTGATCGATACTTCCTCATATCAGCCCTGACTTTGACACTCAGCTCCTTTCTCACCACCTCCAGGAAGGCTTCTTAGACAGTGACTGACTTCCCTTTTCCAAGAGCACCGGCACACTTGTATGTTTTTGTTGCCATCTATACTATAGCTTCTGTATCACCATCATACATTCTGTTTCTAAGACTGCAAGAGAAGCTCCTTGAGGCACACTGACTATTCTGTTTTCTTTATCCCTTCTCCCTGCTCCTTCTCCTCCACTCACTACCCATTCATTCATTTCATTCATTTGCTCATTCATTCAAGATATCTGTTGGGCCTTCAAGACGCTAGGCAGCCCCAGGAATTTGTTAAAAGAGGCCACAGAAAGAGCAGTGCACTGGCCTGGGGCCCAGGTGCCCTGGATCAGCATCCCATGCTTGTTCACACTCATGTGAGCATACATGTCTCAGACACACGTGGAATTCAGAGAAGCAGAAGGGGTAGTGGTTTAGAGCCACAGCTCTGAAGCAAGACTTCAAGGATTCCGTTCCTGGCTCTGCTATTCACCAACGGCAACCCCAGGCAAGTTACTTAGCCAGTCTGTGTCCCAGTTTCCCAGACATGAGATGGGATAATAGTAGTATTATCTCACAGGGCAGTGGTGAGGATTAAATTCGTTAATATGTTTTTAGTGTCTGGAAGATAGGTAAGAGGTACAGAAGGGTTAGGTGCTGTTATTACTATGGAGAACCAAAAGTAGAAGTCGCAACCCGCCATCCATGGCAACCACGGCTACATTCTGGTGTCTGTCCTTCTCGGTTGGTTCTGTATATTTTACAAACACGTGGATGTTCACATACAAAACTATTGTTGTCTGAGGTCTGCATAGGTTGACTCATGCTTAACATTTCATTGACATCTTTTTTTTTTTTTTCAGCTAAAAAAACATATTTTGAGGATCTTTCCTTAAAAAGATCATCTCTTCCCACAATACACGGCATTCCCTGGCTGAGATGCACCACCACTGAATTCCAGCTCCCCTATTGCTGGGAATTTATGTTGCTTCTCAGTTTTTGCCAGCACCAACAATGCTGCGATAACATATTTATACTTGCATCCAATTTTCTACACCAAAGAGAAGTGGAATCCCAGAGACTGTGTTTTTTCATATGCAAACCTGTCCTTCTCTGTGTAGTTTCTCTAACTACCTGCAGGGGGCAGCACTATGACACCTGAGTCTATAAAAGGCATGAATTCCCCCCATCTATGGGCACTGCGGATGGGACTGAGTGAGGGCTTTCCAGTGATTTTTTCCCGAAGCAGAGTTCACTCTGGTGCAGGGATACAGCCTCCTACATGCCTTCTTCCACAGGATCCAGAAATCTCCTAGTGTATGCAAATCTTTGCTCTATCTTCCAATTTCTTCTAGAGATGAAGTATTGTATTGCAAAACACCAAAATTAAAAGGTGGCTTGGGGGAAGACCCCTCAAGAGTTTTAAAGTAATAGATGTGCTCACTAGAGAACTATTCCCAGACAGAGGACTACGTCGTCCTGGCTACGGGACTCCAGGGAAGTCCCTTAAGCCCTCCAGGCTGCACCCTTCTCACCTGTTTTGCTGTGGCTGTTTAGTCGTGTCCAACTCTTTTGTGACCCCACCCTCGTACTGTAGCTGGGCTCCTCTGTCCATGGGATTTTCCAGGCAAGAATACTAGAGTGGGTTGCCATTTCCTTCTCCAGGGCACCTTCCTGACCCAGGGTTCGAACACACATCTCCTGCACGCATCTCTGGCATTGCAGGCAAATTCTTTCACTGTTGAGCCACGAGGGAAGCCTTCTCACTTGTTAAGTGGGGTTATTCATGCCTACCATCACAGCGCTGAGTGGACAAAAGGAGGACAGACAAGATAACGGACACAAGGCTTCTTGCACTGGGCATGGTACATAGCAAGTGTCCATAAACGATGGTTAACATTATTGATCACAGCAAAATTACAGTGATGACTACGTGTTTTATTCTTCCCAATGCACCTATGAAGAAAGACTGTCTGGGTGGTCAAGTGTCTTATGCAAGGTCAGAAAGAGGAAGAGAGGCAAGGCTTGAACTTGAATCTTGGATTCTTCAGACTCATGTATCTTTTACCAGTAGTTCAAGAGGGTTCAGATAGGGACTTCCCTGGTGGTCCAGTGGTTAAGACTATGGGCTCCCAGCGCAGGGGACCCAGGTTCGATCCCTGGTCAGGGAAGTAGATCCCACATTCCACAACTAAAAGATTCTGCTTGCTGCAATTAAGACCCAGCACAGCCAGATAAATATATACATATTTTAGAGTAAGTTCAGATAACACAAGGCCAACCATATGGCAAAGCCACACAAGATGGACAAGGAGAGGGCTTGAAAAGGGGGCATGGACTTATAGGCTGCAAGTAAATGAGACACCTTGGCCTCTTGAACCCTGAGCTGGTCCCAGGTGCAGCCACAGACACTGGAAAGACCCTCCCCGCTCGGCCCCTCTTGGAGGGAGGGTGGAAACTGGCGTGTGGACTCTCTCTCTCTGTGGCATATTTTAATGTCACGAGAAAGTAAAGCCCTAATTAACGCTCTGTCTTCAGAACTCCTGCCTCTGCAGCACGTTTTATCTGTGTTAATTATCACCTCTTACCGGGACCACTAACTGCAACAGCCTTCCAGCCTCCTCTCCCAGCCTCCAAAATTAGTCTCTGCAGGGCAATCTGGACATCCTTTTAAAATGAAGTGGGCCCTGTCCCTGCCCTGCCCCGAGCCTTCACAGGGCCTCTCCAGCCTGCACAGTCAACCCTGCTGCCCAGCCGGCCTCCTCCCCTGCCCTGCCACCCGGCCCTTTACAGTATCAAGAGCTCCAAGCTACTTACACGTGCTGCTCCCTGTCCCTGAATGTTCATATCTCAACGTGCATGCATGCTCCGTCGCTTCAGTCGTGTCTGACTCTTTGTGACCTTATGGACTGTAGCCCACCAGGCTCTTCTGTCCATGGGATTCTCCAGGCAAGAATACTGGAGTGGGTTGCCATGCCCTCCTCCAGGGGATCTTCCTGACCCAGGGATTGAACCCGAGTCTCCTGGATCTCCTGTACTGCAGGCAGATTCTTTATGCTGAGCCTCTGGGGAAGCCCTACCTCGACATACTCAACTTACATATAAGTGATTATTTTATCAACATCTTTCACAGCAGAGAAGACAGGAGATTCTGGTTTGGTCATAGATGTGACCAAATGCATCAGTGACCAGATGTATCAGTAAATATGGAAAGATAGGAGACTGTGGGTGATCCCACGTAAAATGAGAGACACTGAAAAATGCAACTAAAATTGCTTTCGTCCTGAAATTGACCTCTTGAAATTGAGTGCCGATGAGGAATTTTTACCTTTGCTGAGGAACCAGTGAGTTTTCTGTAGAATCTGAAAGAATGTATTAATTTCCCTTTTTGCCTTGGTTACTAGGAAGTTCAGAATTCCATCTGAATATGTAATATCAATCCTATAAGGGCAACGCCTTGCACATGCCTATGTGTGTTAACATACACACAACACACTTTCCAATATTGTTTCTGATCTCTCTGCTTCTTTCATGATGTGTTTTTTAGGTTAATTCACTCAGTTATTTTTGAAATAGGATGTAATATTAATTACAGATATATTAACAAATAAGTAGATGGGATACATGGCTTCCCACGTGGCTCAGCAGTAGAGAACCCTCCTGCCAACGTAGGAGATGCAGGTTCGATCCCTGGGTCAGGAAGGTCCCCTGGAGAAGGGAATGGAACCCACTCCAGCATTCTTGCCTGGAAAATGCCCGAGACAGAGGAGCCTGGCGGACTACAGTCCATGGGGTCTCAAAGAGTCAGACACGACCGAGTGCACACACGCACGCAAATGGGATACAAAGAGTTAAAAGAAGGTGTTAACCATTTCTTTGCTCACTTCTACTTCTTGCATCCCCAATCTCAATCCTGGAAATTCATCTTCTACTATTCCTTCATGAACATAATAGATTCTCTTGATTTTTAAAAATAAATAAACAGGGAGTTTGGAGAATGGATACACGTATATGTATGGCTGAGTCCCTTCGCTGTTCACTTGAAACTATCACAACGTTGTTAACTGGCTATACCCCAATACAAAATAAAAAGTTTAAAATAAATAAAGAGGATGTTCAATCACACCAATCACATAGGAGGTGCTCAATAAAACAACTGCCGAGCGGATGAATGAATGCTAAAGGCCATCTCGACGATTAGATCTCCTCCACATGCAGTTGGAAGCAGAGATACTTTTCACAGATGCTTGGGCAGTAACTGGGCTTTCTCATCCTGCCTCTCTATCTCCCTCCACTTTTCAGAAATCCTTTGCTGCTGCTGACTTCAGTCTAAGAATGCACGTCATTTACAAACAGAGGTCCAAACATTGTCAATCTAAATTCTTGTGGAATGTCGACATCAATCGGGTGGCAGTGTGGTACGAATTCACTCTGTCTCCAAGACGGGCAGCTTCATTGTCATGTACCTGACATCTGGATGCCCACTGGGGGCTAGATCGAGACCAAGACGAGCCCTGACATGGCCCATCCGTTCTGGCTCTTTGAGGCCACTTCACTACCCTGAGCTGCTGCACCCAGGGAAGATGAACTGAACTGCAGAGCAGCTGTGTGAGCCCAACCAAACTACCTCCCAGAAACGCAGCTCCACATAAAGGTCAGGAGGCACCATGACAACCCACGTAGGGAGCAAACATGAAAGGAGGAAGGTAATTAAACCACCGGGAAAATGTGAATGCATAGGGATACCAGCCAGGGGAGGTGGTAGAGAAGTGATCACTAGCTGACATCTTCTTTCCCCCTTTGCAGTTTTCTTAATGATGTTTAGATTTGCCTTGGAACCTAAGTAGATTTTCCAAAATCAACCATGCGTCCCCCTCCTTCTCTTTTCTTTATAAGTTTGACCTTCTCCAAAGGCTCCAGTGTGAAGATACAGAAGCAAATCTTTGCTCCAGTGCTGAGAATGCCAGGATCCCAAAGGCTGGAACGGGCACCTGACATTTCAAAGCCCCTGCTCTCCAGCGTCTTTGCTCCTAAATGTCTGAGTGAGCTAAGGCTGGGCAAAAAGGAAAAACACGGAGGATCAAAGAGAGGGAAAAAAGTGCTGTTCTTGGGGATAATGCCATGAGAAATTTATAAGAAGACAGTGACAGAGTGACCCTCCCTTTGCAAAACATCTCACAAGATGAGGACAGAGCCGATTCCAGAAAGATATTGATTCCTTTTTAATGCAATCCTTCAATTATCCACTAAGCCTGGCTTTTAGTCTCTTATAATTTAAGTAAATTGCTTTACAAATGTTCTCTTAAATTTTGTCTCTTTATTCTTTCCCTTTTTTTCCTTTAAGGAAGAACTAACAAGATTCTAGGAGTCATAGATATAATCATGAGATTCACCTCGATGGGTTTGCAATGCACTGTTTGTTGTCCAGAATCAATGTCCATAGCACATCCATCCATCAGGAAAATCAGTTTCTGTCAATATCATTTTCTCAGTGTACAAGTGGACACACAGATGGGGAGTGGTAAAGAATCCTCCTGCCAGTGCAGGAGATGCAGGTTTATCCCTGGGTCTGAAATATTCCCCTGGAGGAGGAAATGGCAAACTACTCCAGTATTCTTGCCTGGGAAATCCCACGGACAGAGGAGCCTGGCGGACTAGAGTCCATGGGGTCACAAAGAGTTCAACAAGACTTAGCAACTAAACAAACAGCAATTATCTATGTATGTATGTATTTAATATATGATATACTCTATATACCACTTATATATACGTGTGTGCATGTTCAGTGGTTCAGTCGCATTGGACTCTTTGCGACTCCACAGACTGTAGCCCCCCAGGCTCCTCTGTCCACAAAATTTTTCAGGCAAGAATACTGGAGTGGGTTGCTGTTTCCTTCTCAAGGGGATCTTCCCGACCCAAGGATAGAACCCACATCTCCTGCACTGGCAGGCAGATTCTTTACCACTGAACCACTTTGGAAACCCCTATATATGTATATACAGCTATTCAAACACTAAATATGCAAAGGGGTTCAACTTCACTATTTAAATTATATAAATTACAGTAGGATACATTTTGTGTATCAGATTAGCAAAAATGGAAAAGGAATATGATATCCAGTGTTGGCAAGGCTGGAGAAAAATGAGGCATCTCAGACACCGCTAATGTTGGAGCAGGGACTGTAAAAAACAAACTCTTCCCCAAGAGCACTTTGGCAACAGTTACCAAGCCTGAAAAACCTGCCTATTCCTGAAGCCAATGCCACCTCTAGAAAGACAGTCCAAAGAATTATTAGAGATGTACTTCAACATTAACGTACAAGGATGTTTAAAGCAGAAATAAAGATAATGCTTAAAAAAAACAGTCCAACAAGAAGAAATTGGTTAAATAAATCATGTATCTCTTTGTTGTGATATATTATGCAAGCATTAAAAGTCATTTTGAAGAAATATTTATCAAGGTAGGGAAAAAAACAGTTGCGATACATTGTCTGGTGAAAGAGGCAGGTTTCATGATTATGTTCAGAATGGCAGTTTTCTAGGAGGTTCCCAGGGCAAACTTACAGGCACAGACACACAGGGGAGTGGAGAGACAGGGATCAATTGTCCACAGTGATGGTTTAAGGGGGGATTATCAAGATTTGGGGTTTCTTCCTTTGTGTTTTTCTGGGTTTCTAAGTTTTCTAAATGGAACCTATCTCTCTTAGGTCATTAAAACACACACACTTGTGCACACACATACACATTGGTATTTTAAAAGCTCAAAGAGACTCCTCTGCTCCTCATGTTTCCTATGAGCTAAAGAAAATGGCCTTTGATGCGCCCAGTCTGCGATGGGGCTGACAGCCACCAGTCTTCTATGCAAGGCCCGGCAGACTCTGTCCTCATCCTGCCCAGAGGGCAGACAGCAAGACAGATTCAAGCCTCCACCAGTCAGTGAGATGATTTCATAAGTTACGGGTTTATCCTAATGGGGGTGGAGTTGAGGTCACAGTTATCTATTTAAGGAATTTCCACAGACAACGCACAAAATAAAATCCTGACAAAGGCCAGGGTATAGTGAGAGGGAAAAGAGAGGGGACAAGGAGAAGAAGCAGTGTGGACGTGCCACCTCCGTACCTGCTGTCTAGAAAATGACACGCATAAAAACTTCCTGGGAAGGGGTAGGGCGGCCACGGCCTGGGTTGTTTAGCTTCTTGTGGCTTTTCTTGCTAAGTGGAAAAACTGGGGGAAAGACGTACATTTACTGACCCAGCTCTGACCAGCACCATGGCTCATGCACCCCGCTTCTCAGTTATTAATAGAAGCTGTCGAGGGCAGTGGCTATGAGCAATGCTTTGGAGGCAGAAAGACTGGGGTTCACATCTTAGGCCTGCCAATCCCCATCTGTATGCAGGCAGCTAATCACTTCCTATTCCAGATGCTGCTTCCTCTCCCTGGGGGCTGTGTGAAAAGTCAGTATGCGAAGCCCTGGCAGAGTTCCTGGAGCCACACAGAAGACCCTCCATGTGGCCATATGTATTAGTGTGCTCAGTATTGCAAGCTTGTAAGCATCTTGTGTTACATATGAACTCTCTTGCTTTTTCCACGATCCAGCGGATGTTGGCGATTTGATCTCTGGTTCCTCTGCCTTTTCTAAAATCAGCTTGAACATCAGGAAGTTCATGGGTCATGTATTGCTGAAGCCTGGCTTGGAGAATTTTGAGCATTACTTTACTAGCATGTGTGATGAGAGCAACTGTGTGGTAGTTTGAGCATTCTTTGGCATTGCCTTTCTTTGGGATTGGAATGAAAACTGACCTTTTCCAGTCCTGTGGCCACTGCTGAGTTTTCCAAATTTGCTGGCATATTGAGTGCAGCAAAACAGACCCCAACACAGTGGGTAATCATTCAGTGTTCGAATGAATAGACATGCGCAGTGCTTCAGTACATTACCTGTAAGGCCATCAATATGGAGGAAATTGAACAGAGAAGGAACACAGAAGCTTAGTAACTTGTCTGCCATTTGACTACTCTTTCCATCACAATTTTATGGAAGAGGAGTTTGAAAACCAGAAAGGTTAAGAAGTTTGTTCAAGACCCTACAGGTCCAAAGTGGCAGAGTTGAGCTTGGAACCTGGAATGTCTGACTCCAGAGCCCAGATTCAAGCACCGTAGGATGCTCCCTCTCTCTGGTGTTGGGGTGATGGTCACAGTCCCTCAAGTCGACAAAACCTGGCTTTAAATCCTGGCTCTGCCACTTTCCATCTTGGTGACGACAGGCAAGTGACAAATTCTTGGCAGTTTTGCAAAATGAAGTGAAAAACGTGGTACCTATTAATAAGGCTGTCGTGATGGCCAATGAATTTTATATATACAAAGGTTATTATTGTTCACAGAGCAACACTAGGAAATACACACTCTGTGTAATGATGAGAGAAAAGAAGGCCACTACCCGAAGGAAGCAGAGGGAAGAGAAGGTTTCCCATAGGTGGAGTTGCTGCCTGTGGGCAGCAGGTCTGCTACGGGGAGGCACAGGGGCCATAGGACCGATGGTGGCGAGCAACGGAGCCTTGCTGCTTGGCTGACCAAGTGTGAACTACACTCTGGCACAGCTGGGGAAAAGGACTGTCTGTGGGTAAAAAAGGATCCGATCATGATCAGCCCAAAGGTCAGGGTCAGGAGCTCGGCCTCTGCCCCACAGGTTCCCAGCTCCACGGCGAGGCGCTAGGCAGAGCACAGTGGCATCAGACCCAAGTTTCTAAAGCTCACTCTGCCTCCCGGACGCGGAATGGACTGGTGAGTAGATGAGCAAGATGGGAGACAGACAGACAGACAGCAGGGAGGCCTCTGCCGATTGGCAGTGGTGATAGGGGTCAGGGGGAGGGGCCTGAGACCTGCTGGAGAGAGGTCAGGCCGGGAGAAATCTAACTCGCCATGGGCTGGCGCAATCCCCGACAGGGATTGTGGAGAAGCTTTCGAACTGTGGTGTTGGAGAAGACTCCTGAGACTGCAAGAGATCAGATCAGTCCATCCTAAAGGAAATCAACCCTGAATATTCATTGGAAGGACTGATTCTGAAGCCACCTGATGCGAAGAGCCGACTCATTGGAAAAGACCCTGAGGCTGGGAAAGATTGAGGGCAGGAGGAGAAGGCGATGACAGGTTGAGATGGTTGGCGGCATCACCGACTTGGTGGACATGAGTTTGAGCAAGCTCCTGGAGATGGTGAAGGACAGGGAAGCCTGGCGTGCTGCAGTCCATGGGGTCGCAAAGAGTCGGACATGACTGAGCGACTGAACAATGGCAGAGAGGTGCCATCAGAGGCTCAGAGATAAGCCAGAGCTTCCAGGGCAAATACAAGTTGCTCTTAATACTACAGAAGAGCTGAAAAACTAAGTAAAAATAAATACACTAAAGGGAGGAAGAGATCCTGTTCAGAGACGACATAGGTAGAAGATGGGTGAAGAGACAGACATTTGGAGGGAAAGAGGAAGGAATTTGTGGGTGACCTGAACATTCTGACATGCCCTGTTGACTTAAAAAATCTCAGGATTTGGAGGAACTGTTGGAAGGGGGAAAGGGTTCAGGAGAGTCGGGGAAAAAATCTGGGAGAGGGCTGGGGAACCCAAGAAGAAAGAGGAAGGAGGCAGAAGAGAAAAGAAGAAAAGGATAAAGATGATGCTGGGTCCAGACACACCAGAGGACGCCACACCCTCTATGTGGGGCCGGGAGGACAGAAATGGAAGAAGGAAAACCCATCCCCAGGGACTTCCGAGCAGTTTCTGATAGCTGGATTCCCTTATTAATCAGAAACCTCTTGGTGAAGCCTAGAACATCATTTCAGAAGTGGTTCAAATAAATTGCAGAGGGTTTTTTTTGTTTGTTTCTTTTAAGAGTGGATGCCCATCTTCTCAAATTACCACCTTCACCTATATTAACTGCTTAAATGGGTTCTGCAAACAGCTCTGTCTTCTCTACCTCCTCATCAGGGCCCCTGGGGAGCCCATCAGGGAAGGATGCTGGGGAACAAGGTTGGGGATGCAGCTGACCAGGGGGGCTGTCACACACTGGCCTCTGGGCCACACGTCTATCTTGCCTCCCCACATTTTTAAGGGAAGTCGAGACATACAATTCCACTCAACCCCTCGGCCTGATGACTGCTGCAAAATGAAAACGCAGAGGCTGACATCCAGATAGGAGCAATTACATTTTTAAAGAAACTCTGTCTATGTGGGAACATTGATTACATTTAGTAAATGACCCTGCAATTCAAACAGTTACGATGGAACATGAGAGCCTCAAGTTCCAATATTTTCTGCCAAATATATTTTTGCTTTTTTAAAAAAAACAGGCACAACAAAAAACTGTCAAAGCCAAGCAAATTCAGTCAATAACATTTTTCATTTCACTTCTTGCAGTGGGACCTCCATGGCCTTATTTCTCAAACTTTTGATGTGCAACAGCGTCAGTAACCTGTTCATGAGGACACTGAGCCGAGCTCACCGGTGGGGAGTCCGAGTCACAGAGAGGCAAAGGGAGTGGCTGCCCAAGGTCACAGCCAAGTACAATCTCAGCTGAACCCAGGTCCATCTCCAAAAGCTGCCTCTTGAGTACAGACCTCCCTTCCCTTGATTTTCCAATTTATTAGCTGACCTTGCGCATCTGGGATTGTGCTCTGAAGTAGTTAAAGATGGGGACAGGGTGGATCCACATCTTTGATCAAATCTTTATGTGGATAAGTGGGGGTGGGGAGGGGAGGAGGGATGGAATCCAAAAGAAGACAGGCTTTCCAAACTTCAGAGTGGTTAAGAATTGCCTAGGGGGCTAGCTGGGCTTCCCTGCTGGTTCAGTGGTAAAGAATCTGTCCACCAATGCAGAAGGTGTGGGTTCGATCCCTGGCCCGGGAAGCTCCCCTGGAGAAGGAAATGGCAACTCACTCCAGTATACTTGCTTGGAGAATTCCATGGACAGAGGAGCCTGGTGGGGCTACAGTCCATAGGGTCACAAAAAAGTCAGATACAAATTAGCAACTAAACAATGGGAGGTTGTTAATTTGTGAACCACCTCTTCTAAGGCCCCAACTCCTGGGTGTTTGAAAATACCCTTTGATGTCACTGTACTCTCTTCTTCCCTGTAGTCTGCATCTTTAAAGTCATATAAAGAGGACATCTTGGGACCTGTTTATGGGAGGTTGATGTATTTGCTTTGCATTCAAAGTTGAGAGGATGCTGATATTATGAAAACTCAGGTAGAGAGAAAAAATAACTATGAAACTGGCTGCCAGCTGAAGCAGAGCCACAGCCAATTTAGCAGCAGGAACACAAATTCTCAAAGGGGAAAGGAGGCAAAGGGGCTGGGACTGGAAAAGAAGAAGAAGGGGAAAAAAAAAAAAGAAGAAATTATGCATTCTCAGATAAAGCAGCTTTGAAACACACATGTGATTAAGACAAACTTGCCCTTCACCTAAAATGCTGAGGTTTCTTGAAACCTGCCAGAATGGTGTTTCTTTCTTTCTTTTTTAATAACAAAAAACCAGAAGATATATCTCACCCGAAATTGGTTCATTGATTGCTTCAGAATGCATAAATGGTTCTATTTTGGAAGCTCACACCATCAGGCTGGGGAAATAACCCACTTTTGGGAATGTGATTTTAAAATTAAGAGCAAAGTGACACATGAAATAACCGAAGGGGTCTTATAGGGTAGACTTGGTCGGGGGTAGAGGGTGGGAAAAGCTATTGCCCACCAAGTCAGACTACACTTTTTTAAAGACTTTTCATTGAAACAGTTTCCTACTTACCAATGTTTTCACACTTGTTCAGTCATTTGATCCCTACAGCCCTGGGAAGGAGGCAGGTGGGAGTTTGCTGTTGTTGTTTAGTGGCTAAGGTATGTCCAACTATTTTGCGGTGGCTATGCCCATTTCACAGTTGCAAAGCTGAGGTTCAGAGAGTCACATGACCTGCCCGAAGCCACACAGCTGACTTCCTGGCACACGACACACTAGAATTGGTGGCTTTCCTTGAGTTTTCTATTCAGCACCCACTACACTGCAACCCCTAGACTTTCTTAAGCTATTACACTCAAGAACTAAGGTGTCCTGAACTCTCCAGCATGGCATTAGAAGTAAGAGCATTCCATTCATTCGGCGAATATTTATTTATGTATTAAAACACCTACTGTGCGCCAGTCACCGTGGAGGTATTGGGGTATGCGAGTGAGCAATGCAGATCAAATTTCTCAGAGCTTACTCACAGTGGGGAAGGCAGAGGATAAACAGTTAAAATGTCCTTCTAGTAGTGACAAGTGTGGTGAAGGAAATTAAAGCAGGTTATGAGGATGGATGTGGGGGAGTGTGGGAGCGGGAGATGCCTTTGGAGATGGTGGCAGGAGGCAGAGGCAGGCCGGTATCACAGCTCTTAAAACACTTGGTGTCCTGTGTCCATGAGTAGTTCCAAGTCTCCCTCATGACTCCCTGGGGGCACAGGCTGCACACATTCATCTCTGATTTCCAAGTGCCAGTAAGCGCTGTTCAGAACAGCTGTGGACGACTGACTGTGCCTGAAGCCAGGACTAAACCATGCTGCTTTCAATGGATGTGTGAGCGTCAGGCTCCCCACTTGGTCGAATGAAGCCTTTGAAAGACCCCTGAACGTCAGGCACAAAATGTGCCTTTTGCATGCCTTCCAGCAGGGGGCTGGCACTGCCTTCTATGCAGATGGCTGTTTAACCCTAGGGCTGAGTTCCAAGGTAGGGAGGTAAGGCAAAAGGGCCACTGAGGTCCTGATCCCATTGGTGACTCCAGGCCAGTCAATTTTACCTCCTTGGGCACCAGCCTCCTGACTTCCCTGCCTCCCCTGAGAGGGAGAAAGCATGAAGCAAACAGCAGAGGCACACACTAAGCCTCTTCTCTTCCCAACAGTGTTCCGGTGATGCAAGGTTAAAATACAAGTGCACCGGCCCCATGGGGTGCCTCCTGCAGTGACGCCAGGAGTACACGTAGCTGAGCGGAATGCAGAGTCTATTTCCTGCTCCTTGCACCCTTTCCATCCGCCCTGCTGGAAAAGTAAAATGGCAACGTCTGCAGCCCAGGAATCTTCAAAAGGTGACCCCCACCCTGGGGGGCGCAATTAGAAGTCCTGGTGAGCTCTACCTTAACATCAGATTCTTGCTTTGGGGGTTTTTAAAGAAACAGAAAGAAAAAGAATTGGCTTTGAAAGATCTGTATTGCAGCCTCCAGCTACCTCTAGCCATGAAATGCCATTCTTCCCAGCAGAGCCTCTGGTCTGGAGTCCCTAAACGGTGGAGACCAGACGCTGTCCTTCCAGGTCATCAAAGAACCTTGCAGGAAAGCCAGTTGGAGCCTAATCCCCATGGATGACTGCTTCAGTGCAAAGCCCTCTGAAGGACGGCGCGGGGATTACGGCTCGGAGAAACGTGTGCGGTGAGCGCATGTGTGCGGTGAGCGCGAGCAGACAGGCAGGCGAGGGGCTGCGTGCGCTTGACAGGTGCATACAGGCTGCGTGCTGTGCGGCTGGAGGCAGGCGGAGGTGGGACGCAACAACACGGACAGAATCCAGCTGGTTGAGGGTTAAAGGATCATACTTATCTTTGCAGCTCCATCCACATGATGAATCTGTGGCAGGTAATAAACGTTGGTCGGGAGGGGGTGGGGTGACAGAGAAACAAGAAGCTAGCGCTGGAGTGATTCCTATCTCTTTCCTGTCCAGCTTAAGTCAGGAGGCAGGAATCGTCTACTATAAAAATAACAATTCTGGGAAAAAAAAGGTGTTCTCTTCTACCTTGCAAAATGTTTCTTTGATTTGAACAGTAAATAAACAGTTGAAAGGCACCATCATTTTCTAAAACCTTCAGGATCTACTTGAGCCAAATAAATACACAAGGTTAAATTAAAGAAATGGACTCTCTCAAGGTACTGCATCACACTCTGGATCCAGCAAGCAAACATCTATTCAATACAGGTTTTATTAACAGTGAGCTCTCAACATGTCAAGGCTGGCAGGACTCAGAGAACCCAAGAATGAATACAGGGCCAAAGGAAAGTCTGCGTGTCCCCATGAACACATTAGCCAGGGTTTTCCAAACTGAAAGACAGGGATGAGATAGGGAAGGAGGAGCTGCGTTTCAGACACCAAGTTGGAAGCGGTAATAATTTGTCATGGCTTCAGCTAACCGTGTACAATGTGAAAATGACAAATGTGTCGTTTAGAATGTGCTGGACCAAATACAATAACATATTATTATGGGCAGATTCTCCCTGGGTTATTATGCAAAGGAAGGGAGGGTGCGATAACTCTAATTAAATGAAAGGGCCAGCCCCTGCTTTAAACTTCTGGAATATTTCAAATTCTAATATGCTCCTTGGAGGTACCCAGAGGTGGTGGGGGGTGGAAATTCAGAGACTGTAATGAAGCTGTTTAATTTTTATCAAGATGAAACACAGGCATTCATACACATATCCCAGTAACACATAGATAGCCCTCCCTTTCTACTACCCGATGAATCAGGGACTCAGAAAGCAAGCCAAGTGGGTGAGTGAACTTGATTTTGAATACTCCCAGGTGGTGCTGTGCGTGCCACAATCCTATTGTCACTTTCTCATGTTCCCTGGAATGTCACAAGGGCTAGTGTTCCTGGGCTGAGGGGAGCGGTCAAGTTCCTATCAGCACAGTGTGTAACCCACCAATTTTTTGATTTCGTAGCAGGCTACCCAAGAGTGCCAAGATTCTTGTCTCCCAATCCTTAGCCAACTTCCTTTACTCTGCCTTAAACAAAAGCAAGTCCAAAAGAACACAGAAACCCCCACCGAATTAGACATATAAATGCCTTCTGGGTAGTACATATGAAGCAAATCGCAGATTGTCTGAGCTGGAAGGGGCCTTGGGCAGCCCCTGGCTCATCCACCTAGGACCCAGAGAGGGTCCGTGACTGGCCCAAGGTCACACAGCAAATGTGCAGCAGAGTCCAATACAGCATCCTTGATCTGGGGACTTCTTGGCCAATTTATCAAGCATTTTTGGCTGAAAATCTTTGAAAGGTCTTCTTTTTTGTTAGTATTGGCTTGGCTCCTGTTTGTTCAAGACAGACTTTTCAAAAATCCAACGTTTCAACATAATTGCAAATAGTAAATGGCTTGCCTTATCTGCACCTGTCACTGCTGATTTAGCAAATAGGCTTCAAGAGAGGGCTGGGAGCTTCAGCAGACAGAGGATAAAGTCCTCCCTAAATTTGCTGTAACGATGGATACTTGATTTGTCAGACAGAGAAGTGGAAGAAGCTTTGTATATTCAATCTCCTCTGTTCACTGAGAGGAGGTGACCCTCTCTGATTCATAAACTATTAAGTAACCTGATTTCTAAAATTTAATTTTCTTTTGACACACACACACACAGGTGTGCACGCTTGCGCATGCGCAATCTCTCCTTTGAGAAACTCAGAGGATCTTTCCCCCCTTTCTACCTGCAGAAGAAAAATAAAGATTTTAAGACTGAAGCCATATTGCCTCAATAGCCAAGTGTCTGTTGACAGTGAACAGAGAAGGTAAAGGCGGCATATATTTACATACAATGGAATATTATTCGGCCACGAAAAAAGGAAATCTTGCCATTTGTGACAACACATGAACCTGGAGGACACTGTACTAAGTAAAATAAGCCAGACACAGAAAAATATTGTATGATTTCAATTATAAATGGAATATAAAAACGTTGAGCTCACGAAAGCAGAGAGGAGAATGGTGGTTACCAGGGTCTAGGGTTGGTGGAAAAGGGGAGATATTGGTAGAAACTTCCAGTTATGAGTAGTTTCTAGGGATCTAATGCACAGAAGGTGACCATATTTATTAATAATAATTCTAAATTGTATTCTTAAAATTTTCTAAGTGTTTACATCTTAAGTGTTCTTACCACAGAAATAAAATAGTTTGTAAAGTGATGGATATGTGAATTAGCTTAATTGTGGTCATCATTTTGCGATATAAAGGTGATCAAATATCCCATATTCCTTTGTATACCTTAAATATCCCACTCCAGTATTCTTGCCTGGAGAATCCCATGGACAAAGGAGCCAGGCAGGCTACAGTTCATAGGGTCGCAAAGAGTCGGACAGGACAGAAACAACTTAGCATGCAGCAACACACCTTAAATATATACAGTTTTTACTTGCCAATTAGTTACACTTCAATAAAACTGTGGGAGGAAGCAAAAAATAAATGAATACAATTGAAGAGGAAAAAGGAAAACATGTCTCCTACTAAAGGCAGCGGGGTATCCAGGAACAGGAAAAGGACAGAAGCAGAAACACTAATGCCATTTGAATAAAACCCGAAGTGAAAAATCCCTACATCATAGTTTTTAAAGAGAGGCTGGCAGTGCAGAAATCCTGGTTAAGGGCAGTTTGTACCTAATGGAGAAGCTGGGGCCTCTTTGGACTTTCAGTTAAGGGGACTCGGCACCCTGAATTTTGTAGAAATGTGTCAATAGCTGCATGTGTTCTAAACTGTCCCTGAAACCCCCGCCCATCCTGCATGCCTAGGGCTCCTGAGGCCTCCGAGATGAGGTTCCGCCTCCTCCGTTTTAAATTCCACCCATGGAAAGTCCGTCCCCCTCTCGTCCCTGGAGTTAAGGTGACACAGAGCTGCTCATTTGCCTGTTGCTTCTGAAGGGTCCAAAGGGGAGTGTTCCAGGCAGGTTACACGTCTGGCGTTGGCCAGGAGGAAGCGGGTCACCCGAGAGGATGGTGTTCCCCTAGCCTGGGCAGGAAAAGTGACAGGGACAAGGAACTGCCTGGCTCCCACTGGCTCCCACCTGTCCAAGGGCTGTTCTGCTCCGATCAACCCCTCCCTCCGGCAAGGAGAGTTCTGGAGCTTCAAAAGCTATGCCAGTGAGTTTAGGTCTGACTCCGGAGGCAACAAGAATAAACACACAAGCGAAGGCCTGGTGCCCGGGGGCAGCAGCACCTTGGTATAGTGGAGGGAGATTCGGGGAGAAGATGCAGGGCGCCATCGAAAGATAGGGAGGGCAGAACGGAAACTCTGGAGCGTCTCCAGCCTCAGAGGCATGGCTGAGTCTGGGGTGGGAACTGAAGGGGCGCTTGGTGTTTTTAATGCCCAGGTTTCCTGAGGCCTTTCCCAAGTCCATCACCTCCCGACGATTAAGCTACCCGAGTCCTTTTAAATTGCCACTAAAATTGAATCCACATTTATAAATGACCATTTGGATCAAATATCTTTCAAGTAAAAATTTGTCATCTGGGAACTCCAGACCTTTCAGGATCAAAGGCTAATGGGCTATTTCTTTTTTTTAAAATATGTGGAATGTCAGATAATGGGAAGAGATGAACTGTTGAGGGGTGAGGAGGAGACAGGAGGATGTTTGACTGGAAACCCAGAGGGAGCTTTATCCTCCGCACCCCCAAGCAGTGTGAACTCATCATCCTTTTTTCTGGGAGCAGCAAGGAAGTTTCTAAAATCCTCAGGGGCCTCCCTGAGGGGCAGACAGGTCAGGAAGCAGAGGGAAGCCAAGGTCAGAGGATGGTTGTGCCCCAGGTGAACAGTCAGGAACTGAGCTCTAGAGGCACCTGGTCACAGGTCACTAACAGACACGGGAAACAGCCCAGGGACCTCTGCTGCCTGACTGTTTCCCAGCAGCCTGCGGTTCCTCCACTGGAGTCCAAACACCTGCATGGAGGGGACCAGAGGCTGGTTGTGAGGGATGGGTGGTAAGAAGCTGGGTCAGAGCCTGCCCAGTCCCCTGGGAAGCATTTTTCTTGCAGAAGCAAACTGTGTCACTGTTCCTTTTCCCCAAAACTCTTCACTTCTTGACACAGAGGTGGCGTGTGTGTGTGTGTGTGTGTGTGTGTGCGCGCACGCATGCGCGCGCGTGCAGGGCATGCACCTGCAAAGCATCGCCGAATCCACACATAAACCAAACACTGTCCCATCTCTTACTGATTTTCAATAGCCCTGGGCATGAGATTAGCAAATGCATACATTCCTTTAAAGAGCATGTTAAATTCCTAAGAGTTGTCATGAGGTTATTTTTCTCAATTAACAGACACAAAAAGCACAACTACTCTCAAGGGGGTGGGAGATTTATTCTTGACATTCAGGCAAACACCCCCTTCCTATCAAGGTTAGGGACACTTATGGTCCAAATGGAGAACCAGAGGTTCTGAAGGACCTGTCCCAGGATACACAGCCAGGTCCATAAATAGCAAGGTCAGGCCAGACCTCTGTGGGTCATCAGCACAGCCTCCTTGGACCACTCTGGAGTTAACAAAACTTTCAGGAGCAAAAGCCTCCAGAATAATGAGAATAACAACAGCAGAAGGGGAGCTCGCCCACTGATTACTAACCATATGCCAAGCAGACACAGTCCCTCTTCTAATGCTCACAAGAAGCCTTTTCCCACTTTGTGGGAATCATACCTTTGCAGGAGCGTTTGATAATGCCTGTCTCCCGCACACTAGCCTTTATGCCCCATGAAGGCAGGGTCCATGTCTTTTCGCCCATCACTATGTCCCAAGTGCCTGGTATCTATTTGCTCAGAAAAACCTAGATGTTCGTGTTTTAAGGAAATACTTTTAAGAAAAACGGGCCCCAGAAAGGTCAAGCGATTTGGCTAAGGACACACAGCATGGAGTTACTGCTAATATGAGGTGCTTCGCCACTCTGCCCCGAAGTCAACCCCAAATCAGAGCCCTACCTTGACGGCTTCAGCGTGGGTCACCCGGGCCAGGGATTTGTCGTTGACACGCAGAATCTGGTCCCCGACTCTCAGCCCCTCCTTCTCGGCCAGAGAGCCCGGCTCCACCAGCGACACATAGATGCCCACGCCATGCTCCGAGCCCCCGCGGATGCTGAAGCCCAAGCCCTCGTGGGCCTTGGTGCGCCGCAGGCTCACCAGGCGCACCTCCCCGGGCCCCGCGCCGTCGGGGCCGCCCCAGACGGGTTGCCTGTAGGGGGTGGTGGCGGGCAGGTAGAGGCCCTCCGCCGTATACTGGTCGAAGAGCAGCTGGTCGGAGCGCGGGATGACCAGCCGCAGCATCGGCAGCAGGCGCCGCTTGACCGGGCTGTCCAGCAGCACGCGCAGGGTGCGCACCAGGTCGAAGACGTTGCGGCGCGCGTGGTAGGCGTTCAGGCAGTGCGTGAACTGCTCCCGCTCCGCCTCGCTCAGCAGCGCGGTCAGCGCCTGGTGCAGCTGGCGCACGTTGGCCGACAGCAGTCGCAACCCCGCGCCCCCGCCGCCGCCCGCCCCGGCCGCCGAGCCCAGCGAGCCGGTGGAGGACGAGCCCACCGACAGGCCGTCCAGCTGCGCGTTCATCTCCCCGCCGAGGCCCGGGCGGAATCGGGACGCGCGGTGGGACAGCCGCGGCACTCGCCGGCACTGGCGCGACAGCTGGATCCCGGGAGCGCGGAGATCGCGGCTGGAGTCTGGGTCTGGGAGCTGGGGATGGCGGGGTGGAGGGGCGCCGGGGGGATGCCGAGACAGGGGCTGGATCCGGGAAGACCTGGAGAAGGCTGGAGTCTAGGTTTGGAGGGCACGGAAACGGTGCCTTAATCCTGGGGCGGGATCGCGGAGACCAATGCTAGATTCCCGGGCGCGCGAAGACAGAGGGGGTCGCGAAACTGGAGTCCAGAGGACGCGGAGACGGCGGCTGGAGTCCCGGCAGGGCGGAGACGGCGGCGGGGTCCCCAGGGACACGGAGTTGGCGGCTGGAGCCCGGAGGTCGCGGAGACTGCGGCTGGAGTCCGAGGGGACGAGGAGAGAGCAGCTACATTCTGAGGGGCACAGAGACCACGAGTGGCCAGAGCCGGGAGGAGGGGCGCAGCAAAGCCGACCGCCCCGTCACACCATACCCGGGGCTCCCCCAGCCGGGACGCCTGCTCCTCTCGGGCTGGGGGACCCCGAAGTCTTAAATTGGGGTGGGGGCGCTCTAGACCCCGAGTCTGCAGGATCGCAGCCGGTGGAGCCGCGCGGACGTCCGGCAGGGGGTGCGAGGCATGTCCAAGGCAGCCCCGGGATGCAAACAGCCCGGGGACCCCTGCGCCCCTGCACCGCCCGTGCGCAGACGGAGCCGCGCGGCCGCGAGCCGGGACTTTGAGAACTGTTGAGCCGCCCGGGGCCGATCTTCCAGTGAGTTCCGAAGCCGTCGCTGTCGCCGTCGCCAGCCCAGTCTAGGCCCCGCCCCTTGCCCCTCCCCCTCCCTACCCCCCCACCTCGGCGCGGGCTCTTCAGGAAATGACGTCCCGCCTCGCGCCTGGCGGTTGCCTGGAGACGGGGTGAAACAGTCTAGCCCCAGGGAAGAAAGGGGTGAAAGTGGGGGTTAGGGGTGGGAGGAGCTCCAGGGTTGATGAGAGTTACCCCCACTTCTCCAGCAGGTGGCCCGGAAGGAGGGGTGTACCTCAAAAATTGTTCTCTTCCACGATCGAGGCATGCTCATCTGGATCGCATTAGAGCAACTGGCCAGTAAGCTAATTCACAACTCTAGGGGAAAATAACCAACGTCTTGCCCCTAAAATGTTAATGCCTCAGGCTCAGTTTTCTACCTTAAAACCTTGCGGTCCCTTCCTGCACGCACTAACATTCAAGTTCATGTGTTTATACGGACGATTGTTGAGCACCTACTGTATGCAAGAGATCTGTCCATTCAAGCATATTTGGTATCTGTGGGGTCCAACTCTAGTGCAAGGCTAGATCAGACTGGACCCCTGCCCTATATTCAGTAGGTAAGAAAAACGTTTTCACAAATATAAAGTGGACACGACACACACATGGGCATATGAAATAAAAAAGTATAAAAGTTTAAAATATTAAAGTTTTATACAAAATATTAAAAGTTCCAAATAAGGTGGGTGGATTGTATCAATGTCAAGATCAGAGCTGTGATCTTGTCAGCATTAGGGGAATCTAGGGGAAGGGCACATGGGAGGGAGGTCTGTGTATTATTCCTTACAACTGTGTGTGAATCTATAATTATCTCAAACACTTTTAAAAATGTGTTTGAAGAGTGTTGGGGAAAAACTATTCTGTTCCTTTCCACCCCAAGACAAATGGGAAGATTCTCCAAGGTACCCCCTCCCTCAAATATAATCTAAGGGACTCATTCTGTCCTGACTCTTGTGCTGAGTGCTGGAGACTCCAGTTAAAAAGATGAAATCTTTTATCTCAAGGAGGTTATGGTCTAGCAGGGGAGAAAGCCCACATAAATAAATAAAGTTAAAAATCAGAATGATAAGTTGTTGCAATGGCTGAGAGAGCCCAGGTTTAGGGGAAGAGAAAATGGTCAGGACTTTATCAGTCAAAGAGCTGACACTCGAATGAAGGGAACGAGTTTTCTTTTCCGGACCACAGGGAACCATCGAGGGATTTTTCAGCCCTGTAGGTTTAGTGCATTTCAGAAACCAAGGCTAGGAACTGAAGCTACATTCAGTTTAGTTCAGTTCAGTTCAGTCACTCAGTCATGTCCGACTCTTCGCCGCCCCGTGGATTGCAGCATGCCAGGCTTCCCTGTCCATCACCGACTCCCAGAGCTTACTCAAACTCATGTCCATTGAGTTGGTGATATCACCCAACAATCTCATCCTCTGTTGTCCCCTTCTCCTCTCGCCTTCAATCTTTCCCAGCATCAGGGTCTTTTCCAATGAATCAGTTTGCATCAGGTGTCCAAAGTATTGGAGTTTCAGCATCAGTCCTTCCAATGAACACCCAGGACTGATCTCCTTTTGGATGGACTGGTTGGATCTCCTTGCAGTCCAGGGGACTCTCAAGAGTCTTCTCCAACACCACAGTTCAAAAATGACAATTCTTTGGCGTTCAGCTTTCTTTATACATTATTCCTTTCAGATTGCCAATTCTCTTCTTCATTTCCCTAAAACAGGCCTCGATTAAATTAACGCCCAGAGAACGTAAGTGCAAGGGTGTCTGTTGAAAGATTTCTTTGTTTCTTTGCGTCTGGCTGCGCTGGGTCTTTGCTGCTGAGCGAGTCCTCCTTCGGCTGCGGAGGGCAGCGGCTACCCTCCAGTTGCGGCGTGCAGTCTTCTCAGTGCCGCGGTTTCTCTTGCTGCAGATCACAGGCTCTCGGCGTGCGGTCTTCATCAGTTTCCGCTCATGGGCTCTCGAGTTCTGACTCAGTAGTTGCGGCACACAGGTTTAATTGCTCTGCGGCATGTGGGATCTTCCTACACCAGGGATTGAACCCGTGTTCCCCGCATTGGCAAGCAGATTCTTTACCACCGAGCCACCAGGGAAGCCGGACAGGGTGTCTTAAACAGCCAGTTAAGCCACCTTGGACACCCATCTGACAGCTCTGTTAGAAGAGTTCATGATGTGCATTCTTCTTTCTCATTGAAGGCTTTAATGTAACTAGCCAAAGATATTTTTTAAAAAATCAATCTCGCTCATCCTTAAAATATATTAATCGCAAACCTCAAAATGCCACCAAGCAGGGCTTAATTGTATGCAGTTCAGGTTCTCTGCAAATGTATTTCATGCTAGGCTTTTACTTAGTTTGTGTTCTAATTATAATTACTGCGATTGGCTTGATAAATGCATCCTAGAAGCTAAGATCCCCATTCCCATCATTTTATTTCTGTGCAAAGGATATTTGCAAGAAGGTATTTTGCTTTAGGCATCAGAAACTACCGTTGCACACAGGTTTGAGTAGGAAAAGCAACACCTTCTGCAAACATCAGAAACCCATCTGGGATGCTGGGCTATTGCTTAGTCATACAGGCTGATTTGGGAGGTAGGGGGAGCAGACAAGTTCAAGGACATGGAAAAAGAACTCACTGGGTCTTCTTCCATCCATCTTGCAAAACCTCCTTCGTATCAGTTTGCACTGTGTACTCTCGGATACAAGGCAGTGCGTAACTGTGCTCAAACTTCAAGAATCCTATTTCATGTCTGAAGATGTGTTTGTCGTTCAGAAATAAGCTCTTGGAAACCCAAGGTGCCTGGGCTCCTGAGGGCTGCCCAGCCTCCGGCCTTGAAGACCTGGAAGGAAATCCTGAGTACTTGAGCAGACCTGGCCTTGGTTGCATACTGCCCTCTTCAGAAGGAAAATAAAATTTTCCGGTATCCGCTGCAGGCGTCCTTTGGCTGTCTTCACCAAAGCACCTTTTTGTATAGTCCACTGTCATTCCCCAACTCTGGCAAATCACTGCCCTTCTCCTGTGGATGTTCCTGGAAACTCGGACACACTGGTGTTGAAAAGGCAGAGGGAAGAAGACTGAATTGTCTTCAACTGAGAAGTTGTTTGTGTGAAACTGAATTTTTGGTTATTTCTCATGCGTTTGTTTTAACCAAGAGACAACACATTCAATTGCACCCTAAATATTGGGCAGAAAACGTGATTTCAACTTCATGATGTCCCTCTACTAGTTGAGTGACCCATGGCAAATGGCTTCCCTGCTCAATTGCAAAATGAAGTTTCTAACCCTTCCCTGTCTCTCCTGAGGGCAGCTGTAAATACCACATCCTGTGCGGTAAGTGAAAACAGGACGCAGTGCATAGGGAGGCCTGACATTGTCAGTTTCTCCTCTTTTCAATAGCAATTTTTTAAATTCTTTTTCTATTTTATAGTCATTTGGCGCTTCCCCCGCCTTCCCTCTTATCTACTGGAATATATCCTTAGAAGTCAGTAGATTAATTTCATTTGAGATGCATTTCCCAAGGGACCTATAAAAAACAGAGCCAATGTTTACTGAGTGCCAGACACTGTTTTAAACACTTGTAAACATTTTAACTCACTGAATCTCCTAATTATTCTGTAAAAAACAAAACAGAAAACTGAGACGTAGGGACATAGCTATCCCCAAGGTTACAGAGATAGCTAATGAAAGAGCTGGGATTTGAACCCAGGCTATTTGGCTCTAGGTTTCTTACTCAACCACTGTGCCATGCAGCCTGTCACCTGTCTGGTTCAAAGAAGCTAAAAGGCCCCCAATGGGAATGGCATAAAGACCGCATCTTCCTGAAAGTAGGGCTGGGAATGTCAGAAGTTAAAAGTAAGGCACATACTAATGATTTTTGGTTGGTAAGCTGACATTTCGTGGTGGAGAGAATAAGTGGGGAGTTGATAAAAACATATCCTTGAGAGGACTTCCCTGGTGGCGCAGCAGATAAGAATCCACCTGCCAATGCAGGGGACATGAATTCAGTCTCTGGTTCGGGAGGATTCCACGTGCCCCGGAGCAACTAAACCTCTGTGCCACAGCTGCTGAGCCCACACTCTAGAGCCAGTGCTCTGCAACAGGAGAACCATGCACTGAGAATTCTGGGTGCCACGATGCAAAGCAACCCCTGCTTGCCTGCCGCATCTAGAGAAAGCCCGTGCAAAGCAACGAAGACCCAACACAGCCAAAAATAAATAAATAAATAAATATTTTTAAAAAGGATCATTCAGATAGATGGAGATGGGGAGGTTTGGGGGACCCCTGGCACTCTCAGGCTGGGCAAAGGAGGAGGATATTCAAAGCCATTCAGTTCAGGGTGTCCTAGGGAGCCTCTCCCAGCTCTGGGATCCGTAAAAAAAGGAGAGTAGCAACCCAAGTTATGACTTCTGCTCCAAGACCACAGCCTGTCTCTTCCCTGCAGTGAGTGTGGAATCAGCAGAGAAAAGGGACGCATTCACCTCTGTGACTGGTAGATAATACAGACAATGTTGGTGGAAGTGCCAGGAGATAAGAGAGAGGTGAGAAACAGAGAAAGAACAAAAGCGTCAGGAAAAGAAAAGAGATATAAGTCTTTGTCTTAGCCTGGATATAATCTCCAGAGTCTGTCTCATGGTTACAGAGAATCATGTGATGTTTCCGCTGGAAAGGCATTAGAGCACAAAGCTGATCTCCAGGTTCAAAGCCCATCTCTGATATTTGTTACCTGTGTGACCCTGGGCAAGTCATTGGAGGGCTTTTGCGCCTGGGTGCCCTTTCCTGTAAAATGGGGTCAGTGACACAGCCATCAGTGTTATAATGAATATCAATGGAACTCAGGTATGCAAAGTACTTTCCACCCTGCCTGGCATGTAATAGGCACTCCCACAAGGCTTGGCATGCATCTTGGTTAAAGCTCTTACCTCACAGGAGGCTCTCAAGAAGAGGACCAAAGCTCCTTTACCTTTGTGTGCAGAGCTCAGTTAAAGGACAAGCACATGGGAGGTGCTCAGTAATTACTGTTGAATGCATCCTTAGTTCTCTCCCTTTGCCGCCGTTGGTTACAGATAGGATGACTAAGGTCAGAGAAGGTCATTGTCTTGTCCACAGTCCCAGTGGCAGCTAGAGCCGTCTGTCCCAGGCTTTCTCATTTGTAACTAAAAGGGAAATTTACTGAGTGCTTCCAGAGAGTTAAGCCCTTTACAGGCATTCCTTTCAATCCTCATGATGGATTCTGTGAAATGGATAATATTATTGTCCCCACTTAACAGATAAGGAAAACTGAGTGTCTGAGCTATGAAGTGGTTTCCCCAAGGTCTGGGCAGTTAGCCACCCACCATGCTAGCCCACCACCTACTCTCACTGTACTTCATATTAAGACAGATGAAATCAAGACTCACTTTTCTCACACAGCTTTGGGGAAACAGAGAACTGTGACGGCAATAATAAACGGCAGGGAGCTGAACTGTCGGCTGGAAAGAGGCAGAACAGTGGAAGTGACCTTATCAGGAGTGCTGTGTGTAATCCGATTGCTATGAGGTCTGGAAGAGCTTCTTTAATCAGAGGATTATATATTGGTTAACACAGGGACACTCACTCCAAACATCAGCTTGGTTCAGATTGGAGAAGCCCCCAGTGAAAACATCCTTGCTATGCACACATCTTGTGTTAACTGGAGCATCCGGTTCATGCCTTCACTCGGTCCATTCATTCATCATTCAAACAACTGTTCTTAGCTCGTCCTCTGTTCTGCCAGGGAACTGTTCTGGGGGATCCAGTAGGAACAAGATCACCATGGTTCCTGCCCTCCTGAAGCAGACAGTCGAGAGCTGTTGTGTTTTGTGCATTAAATGTACTGTTAGGTGGCTGGAGGGGGAGTGTGATGAGCCCTGGCATGAGGGTCCCACACCAGACTCCCCAGCTGGCAGCCCCTTCTCTGTACCTTCTTTTGGCATTACAGCAAAGGGTCAGTACTGCAGACAGACTTAGTTCAGTTATTCCTGCTTATGCAACCCTGGAGGAATCACGTCACCTCTAGGAGCCTCAGCTTCTTCATTTATTAAAAAATAAAGAAAGAGCTATAATAACAGCTTAAAAAAAAAGGGGCGGGGGGGAATAGTTGGAAGGTTGGTAGAGATAATGCATGTAAAGCAGATAGCTTGGTGCCTGGGACCAGGGCAGTTTGGGGGCTGCTATAAGAATTGCTTTGAGAAAGTAACTCCTTAGTTTGCCTTATCTGTTTTGATCTCCTAAAGCTTTTTGTTTTTTAAAAGGTGCTGCTGCTGCTAAGTCACTTCAGTCGTGTCCGACTCTATGTGACCCCACAGACGGCAGCCCACCAGGCTCCTCCTAGGGAGAATCCCTAGGATTCTCCAGGCAAGAACACTGGAGTGGGTTGCCATTTCCTTCTCCAATGCAGGAAAGTGAAAAGTGAAAGTGAAGTCGCTCAGTCGTGTCCGACCCTCAGCGACCCCATGGACTGCAGCCCACCAGGCTCCTCCGTCCATGGGATTTTCCAGGCAAGAGTACTGGAGTGGGGTGCCATTGCCTTCTATGTGTTTTGAATTTCTGGTTAACTGCCTCAGTTCCTCCCTGCTCCTCAAGGAAACTTTTTGCTTCCTGTGTTTCTAACTTCACAGTCTTCTGGGAATTCTGAAACAGAACACTGTTCTTAGGACCTTCTGTACCTTGTTGATCAAATCCTTTCTCTCCGTGCCTCAGTCTTTTCATCTGTGCAATGAGGAGCTTGGAGGCAGGGACCAGCAGGCCTTTCTAGTTCTAAGAATTGTGTTTTTCTTTCTAGGGCAGAAGAAGAGAAGGAGAGGGGAAGACAAGGACAAGGGAGAGACTTGAAGAGTTTTCTGGAGGATCTGAGCAGATTTAGGTTTAGAATTCTGTCTCCATGACTGACTGACGACTCTTTCTCTGACTGGTTTGAGGCTCATAATGTCACCTTGCCTCCAGGTTTCAAATAGCAGCTAATGGTCTTAGCTGCCTTTTAGCAAGTTCTGTGATTTTTGCCTTTGACTTTGACCATCTTCAAAGACACTCGACAGACATCGTTATTACATTTACAGGGCCCAGTGCACCCAACTGCTTGGCAAATTGTGTCAGAGAATCTGTAACTGTTACAGAAGAATGCTTGCTGTCTGTATTCTTCTTTGTTTTTTGGAAATTTGATATTCTTATTGACCTTCTATGAAGGTAACAGTACATGGAATTCCAACGTCCCAGAATTATAGTGATGTTTTAAAAATAAAGTGGATCCTTAAAGATCACACTTATTCATTCATTCAACAAACGTATATCAGGTACCTATTATGTGCGCAGCACTGTGTGGGGCTGAAAGAGCTGAACTCTAATCCTTGCTTTCATAGCTCCCATCTACTTGGGAATAACACATAAAGAGTAATACTGGCCATATGTTGTAATAGTGTATTAGCTATTATCTATTGCTTGACTGGAGCGACTTAGCATGCATGCATGCACTGGAGAAGGAAATGGCAGCCCACTCCAGTATTCTTGCCTGGAGAATCTCAGGGACAGAGGAGCCTGGTGGGCTGCCGTCTATGGGGTCGCACAGAGTCAGACACGACTGAAGTGACTTAGCAGCAGCAACATGTGACAAAGTATAACAAACTTGGGAGTTTAAACAATACACATTTATTATCTCCCAGTTTCCACAGATCAGGAGTCTGGTTTAGCTGGTTCCTCTGCTCAGGATCTCGAAAGACTGCAACCAAGGCATTGTCAGGGCTGTGTTCTCATTCGAAGGCTTGATTAGGGAAGGATCCACTTCCAAACTCACTCAGCTGATGACAGAGTTTATTTTTTGTTACCGTGCAACTGAAAAGGCCCCACCTTTTTGCTAACTGTTGGCTGGGGATTGCTCTCTGATTCCAGATGTCAGTCCCAGTTCCTTTGCCATGTGGCCTACTAGGGCAGCTGACATCTGCAAAGCTAGCAGAGAAACCTCTGTCTCTAGTCCACTAAGACTAGGATAGAGTCTAGACTAAAATCGAGGCTCTTACAGTGTCAGGTAATCTTAGGACTGCCAAACCATTATCTTTATCATAAAAGGTAACCTAATCAAGGGAATGACTCACTATCACTTTCGCCATATATTGTTGGTTAGAAGCCAGTCACTGTTTCTGACATAGTGATGGGGTGAGGAATGTAAAAGGGTTTACCTCACTGTGGGAGTCACCGTAGCAGGTATCTGTCACAAAGAAAATGGACAAAGTGTAGCAAGTGCCCAGAGGAGGAAGCCCTGATTCTTCCAGGTGAAGTTAAGAAGGCTTCCTGAAAGAGGGGAGATGTGACGGGCGACGCTGGGAGAATGAGTAAGGGGTCACCAGGTAGGCATGCTGGGAAGGACACTCTAAGAAGGAACAGCATGAAAAGAGACTTGGAGGCAGGAAAGAGTGCAGACTGTTCAGGAAATGACAAGGAAGTTCTGTATAGTTGAGTTCAGCAAGCATGTGGCCAGAGATTTGACTGGAGACAGGGTGGGCAGAGGTGAATCATTGACAAACAGGGAAGGCTAAGTTTGGCGATTTTGACAATATCCTAAAAGCAATAGAGAGCCATCAATTTGCATGTGCGGATTCTGATTCTTCCTAGAGGAGCATCCCATATCGTCTCCAATAGCTCTCGAAGATTTATAGCAGCACTTGTATTTCATAAAGAATTCTCAGCGAAGGTGGCACTCTTTCAAGAGTATGATAGACAGTGGAGCTGGCTAAAAATATGTCTGTGCACCATAGACTGTTTACCTTGGAAGGGACTTTTAAAATTTATGCAGGCTAGTGCCTGCCTTGTCTCCTCATCTCAAAATTTGATGCAGCAGTGGGTGGCAGGCAGCAAAGTCAGACTGGGCTGGATTCAAATCCTGTTTCTGCCACTCGCCTGCTGAGAAGATCTTGAGCAAGTGACTAACCTCTCTGGTCTGTTTCCTTGTCCATTCAATGCAGATAGTAAAGAATGCAATGAGGATTCAATGTAATCATATTTTTCAGGCACTCATCTGCCATATGACACGTGTATTAGTTTGCTGGGGCTGCCATAACAGAATGCCACAGGCTGAGCAGCTTAAACAGCAGAACTTTCTTTTCTTACAGTTCTAGAGGTTAGACGTCTGAAATCAAGGTGTCAGCCGCGTTGCTTCTTCTGTGGTCTCTCACTGTGGCTTGTAGATAGATATTTTCTCCCCATATCTTCACATTGTCATCCCTCTGTGTCTATCGGCGTGTCTCTATTCAGATTTCCTCTTCTTGTTGTTCAGTTGCGAAGCCATGTCAAATTCTTTGTGACTCCATGAACTGCAGCCCTCCAGGCTTCCCTGTCCTTCGCTGTCTCCCGGAGTTTGCTCAAATTCGTGTCCATTGAGCTGATATGCTATCTAACCCAACCGTTTCAGCCTCCGCCACCCTCTTCTTTTGCCTTCAATCTTTATCAGCATGAATGTCTTTTCCAGTGAGTTGGCTCTTCACATCAGGTGGCCAAAGTACTGGAGCTTCAGCTTTAGCATCAGTCCTTCCAATGAATATTCAAGGTTGATTTCCTCTTCTTGCAAGGACACAAAGCATATTAGATTCAAGATTACCCTAAAAATCTCCTCTTAGTTTATTCACTTCTTCAGTGACCTTGTCTCCAAATATAGTCCTGTTCTGAAGTTATGTTACCTCCTGGGGTTAAGACATCAGTGTATGAATTTGGGCGTATACATTTCAGCACACAAGAGTATATTTTCCACTCATGTTAGCTACTTCTTCCTCTACCTCTGATTGGTGAAAACCCTTATCTTCCAATTTCAGGCATGATTTCTCAGCTTCTCCTAACTATTTCATGAGAATTAATTTGTCTCATCAATAATCTTTCAGAAGGACATGTGTTCATGCCTCACTCTGTAAATAACAGTAACAGCCAGACAGTCCGTGATGCTATCCCACCACCACTGAGATATGCCTAACGAATCAGTTGAATAACCTTTCTTTAATTTAACTCGATGGCAGTCATTTTCTGGAACATACCATTACAAGGGAGCGGTATGATCTCCAGGGCTTTTTGATGCCTAATTAAAAGGCAGTGTAGCAGGAGATTGCAGTTACATCTCAGAATCACTGTGTCCTGATTTGGGAGTTGGAGGGAAGGAGTTTTTTACTGAATTGTAAGGAGGTTGGGCAGGCTGGCCTAGAGAGACTGTGGCGGGGGGTGGCTCTGCTGGTCTCGTGGAGAAGGCTCTGTGCTATTGTTTTTGCTTGTCAGAGTAAGCCAAGGTCATTCCTCATTCCTTACAGGTGATGGGCCTGGAAGAACTTCTTATGGGCTGAGATGGTCATTGACTAAAAAATTTCAGGAGAGTTGATCCATTTTTAAAACTAACTCATTCACCAGTACCTCCTTATGGAGCATTTATTAGGTACTCCGTGGAAGGAAAGTTATGACCAACCTAGATAGCATATTAAAAAGTAGAGACATTACTTTGCCAACAAAGGTCCACCTAGTCAAGGCTATGGTTTTTCGAGTGGTCATATATGGATGTGAGTGTTGGACTGTGAAGAAAGCTGAGTGCCAAAGAATTGATGCTTTTGAACTGTGGTGTTGGAGAAGACTCTTGAGAGTCCCTTGGACTGCAAGGAGATCCAACCAGTCCATTCTGAAGGAGATCAGCCCTGGGATTTCTTTGGAAGGATTGATGCTGAAAGCTGAAACTCCAATACTTCGGCCACCTCATACGAAGAGTTGACTCATTGGAAAAGACCTTGATGCTGGGAGGGATTGGGGGCAGGAGGAGAAGGGGATGACAGAGGATGAGATGGCTGGATGGCATCACTTACTCGATGGACATGGGTTTGGGTAAACTCCGGGAGTTGGTGATAGGGAGGCCTGGCGTGCTGCGATTCACGGGGTCGCAAAGAGTCGGACACGACTGAGCGACTGAACTGAACTGAACTGAACTGAACTGATAGTGGACATAATAAAAAAAGACAACTGATAATTTCTGAAAGTCACTCAGTCATGTCTGACTCTTTGTGACCCCATGGACTATACAGTCCATGGAATTCTCCAGGTCAGAATACTGGAGTGGGTAGCCTTTCCCTTCTCCAGGGGATCTTCCCAACCCAAGGATGGAACTCAGGTCTTCCGCAGTGCAGGCAGATTCTTTACCAGCTGAGGCACCAAGGAAGCCAAATAATTTATAAATACCTCTAAACTATGGATTGTTAACCTCGGGCTGGTGCTTCAGTGCATCTGTTAAATCCTTGGAACTGTGCACATATTTTTCCGCATGTGTGTATTAATGTTTTGTTTCTCTAAATTCTGCGGTCCATGACCCCCAAAGATTAAGACCTCCCTATTCCAAATAATGGGCTTCCTGGGTGGCTCAGTGGTAAAGAAATTGCCTGCCATTGCAGGAGACAAAGGAGACTTGAGTTCTATCCTTGGGTCAGAAACATCCCCTGGAGGAGGAAATGGCAACTCACTCCAGTATTCTTGCCTGGAGAATTCCATGGACAGAGGAGCCTGGCGGACACAGTCCATGGAGTCAGAAAGAGTCAGACACAGCTGAGCAAGTGAGCACACGCGCATGCACGCATGCATTCCAAATAATTCTTCCTTCTCTTTAGAGCTTCCTCTGTATTGGGTACATTATGTTGCTTTCTTCATTTAAAACTCAGGTCCGCTCTCCCATCTTTCTGCATTATCCCTGCTTAATAGACAAGAAAACTGAGGCCAGGAATCTAAACCTTCAAGAGGCAGAGCCTGGATTTTGTCCATCCGTGTAACAAATGCTAAGTACCATGCATTATTCTAAGAAGAGGGGATGTAGTGGAAAATAAAATAGAAAAAGTCTTTGTTCTCCTGAAATTTGCATAGTAGAGAGATTTGAATCATCTACTGAGATTACAACTACTGGGCTGAAACTTGCTATTATACTATTTTACTTGTAAAATTTATATGATGTCATGTAACAATTATCAATTGCCGTGATAATATTGCATAACAAACATCCACAGAGTTTCAGTGGCATGCAATAATAAACACTTACGGGGCCTCGGCTGAGCGGTTCTGCTGATCTGAGCCTGCTTGGCTGCTTTTGGCTAGGCTCGCATATGCATCTCTGGCCAGCTGGCACATCAGCTAGAGTGTGGCTGGCTGTACTGACCTCAGCCAAAATGCCTCTTCTCTGCACCATGTGGACGGCTCATCCTCCAGTCCGCTAACTTGACCTGACTCTTATGTTGGAGACAGCAATCCAAGAGAGAGAGAACAGAACCACATTTCTACCACATTCTGTGGCAAAGCAAGTCACAAGGCCTGTCTTTGTTGCAAGGGGCGCGGATCCAGGGACGGGAACAACTGGGGCTATTTTGGCAATTCATCTACACATAAGCTGCAGTGGGTTGAATGGTGTCCCCCATCCACAAATTTGTGTGTACCCAGAACTTCAGAATACGATCTTATTTGGAATAAGGGTCTTTGAAGGAAATGGTGACCCACTCTAGCATTCTTGCCTGGAGAATCCCATGGTCGAAGGAGCCTGATAAGTTACAATCCATGGGGTCGCAAAGAGTTGGACATGACTAAGCGACTTCACTTTCACTTTCCAGTGTAAGAATCCACCTGCCAAAGCAGGAGACACAGAAGATGCAAGTTTAAGCCCTGGGTCAGGAAGATTCCCTGGAGAAGGAGATGGCAACCCACTCCCAATACTCTTGCTTGGAAAATCCCATGGACAGAGGTGCCTGGTGGGCTACAGTCCATGGAGCTGCAGAGAGTCAGACATGACTGAGCGACTGACACACAAAGCTAAAGATCCTGCTGCTGCCGCTGCTAAGTCGCTCCAGTCGTGTCCGACTCTGTGCGACCCCATAGACGGCAGCCACCAGGCTCCCCCGTCCCTGGGATTCTCCAGGCCAAGAACACTGGAGTGGGTTGCCATTTCCTTCTCCAATGCATGAAAGTGAAAAGTGAAAGTGAAGTCGCTCAGTCGTGTCTGACTCTTCGCGACCCCATGGACGGCAGCCCACCAGATGCCTCTGTCCATGGGATCTTCCAGGCAAGAGCACTGGAGTGGGGTGCCATCGCCTTCTCCAAAGATCCTGAGATGAGTTCAGCCTGAAGGTGAGCCCTGAATCCAGTGACTGGTGTCCTAATAAGAGAGAAAAGAGGGAGACTTGACACACAGGGACACGAAAGGAGACCCAATGGGGACTAAAGCAGAGGCTGAATGTAAGCTGCCAGCAGCCAAGAGCACCGCGGGTTGCCAGCAGCCACCAGAGCTGGGAGGTGGGATGGAATGGATCCCCTCTCAGAGCATCTAGCAGGAGCCCACCCAGTCAATGGCTTGATCCGGGGCTTCTGGCCTCCAGCCTGGGAAAGAATACTTTGATGTCCTCTTAAGCCACTCGTCTGTCATTGTCATTGTGGTCGTCTGTTACAGCAGGCCTGGGAAACGGATGCCCGTGGTTAATAACAATTGTTTAAAGTAGCTGTGTTTCAAGTGTTACAGTATTTGACTCTCCCCATTTTAGGGATGGGCCTCCGAAGTTGAAAGAGTATGATGACTTGCTCAGGGTCCTTCCCTCAGACGGGTGGCGGAGGGACTCAAATTCAAGCAGCCTGGTTGGGCAGGGCTTCTCACACACACGGGCAGGAATCTCCCAGGTACCTGTTACAATGTAGACCTCAGATGGAGATTTGAGATGGGACCCGGCGTTCTAAGCTTCCCACAGGCTCCCGGGTGATTCCAGTGCTGTGGTGCCTGGACCCTCACCTGGGTCTTCACCAGGACCCTTTGCAAAGATGTAGTGGTGGACAGGTCCCAAGCACTGAAGATCCAAATTCAGGATTCCCATCTTGAGTCCTAGCTTCCCCATCACTTCACCATGCAACCAGGGGCAAGTGACTGAATCACTTCAGTTTTCACAGTGGGAGTAAACTAAGGATGATCAATCCCACCTCCCTCAGCTTAAACGAGATGAGGGGACAATGAAGGGTGAGCAGTGGAAACTCATGGAAAGTTTTCAGGGATAACTTTTTTGTGCGTCTTGATCTCAGGTTCATAGATGCAATATGGTTCTATGACTAAGAGCAAAACACAGGCTATAGAGTCAGACTGACCTTGGATTAAATCCAGATTCAGCGACCTCTGAAAGCCTCATTTTCTGGGCCTATAAAATGGGATGAACATTGTACCTGTCTTCCTTGTGTGGTCTCGGAGAATTCAGTCATATAATGAGTGTAATATGCTAAGCCCAGTGCCCCTCACATGGCTAGTCTTCATTAAATGCCATAAACATAATAACAATTAATTTATTTAGCAATATTATTATTGCTAAGTCAAAGTGAGGAGGTGAACTTGCAACCCCTCAATAAACCATCAAGATAACAAACAAAGGTTAAGATATGGTCTCAGGGTTTGTGAGGTTCATTCAAATTTGCCTGTTTGAGCCCTCCCCATGGAGGGCTGTTTGGGACAGAGCCCAGCCAGGGCTCTACGCTGAGCTGAGAGGGCAGGTCCTGGAAAGAACACTGACTCCCTGGTTCCCTGACCTTCTCTGAAGGAGGGGAGTTAGTTACACTGCAGTGAGGTGGGTGCTCAGAGAGAAGGAGCCAAGCCTGGCACAGAAGGGCCTGATCCAACAGAGGGGCTGGAAGTCAGGAAAGGCTTCTTAGAGAGAGCGCCTGAGCTGAAGCTTAAGGGAGAAGGGAGTGGAAGAGAGTTGGTTGGAGAGGGTACTCCAGAATTGAAGCCTCACTTCATGCGTCTTAAGGAATGAGTGGGGATCTTTTCCACAGCAGGTGGAAAAATGCAGAAACTCCATCCGACCAATAAATGTCAGGGAAGATGTTCCAGCTCATTTGTGAACAAGAAATTGCAGATTAAAACAATAAGACATTATTTCACACCTATCAGATTGGCAAAAATCAAACTATCTGACTTTACTGAGTATTAGCAAGAGGATGGTACAAGAGGTACCACCTACAGGGCTGGTGGGAGTGTAAATTGGCACAACTACTGTGGAAAACTACTTGGTAATCTCTAATAGGCTTGAAGACATGCCCAAGCTATAACCCAGCAGCTCCGCAGCTTGATACATTCTGCGAAGGATCTCGAACTTTTGTATGAAAAGTGTGTCAGTTTCTGCTGCATAACAAACTACCCTTAGACAGCATTTATTTAGTTCATACTTCTGTGGGTCAGCTGGGCAGTTCTTCTGGTCTGGTTCAGCATAACTGATCTTTGCTGGGCTCTTTCATTAGCAGGATTGGCTGCTGGAAGAGCTAGGGTGGCTTTGCTCACATACCTGCTGACTGTTGGCTGGGGCAAAAGCAGTGACTGGGCAACATGTCTCTTGTCCTCCAGCTCCATGCGTGATTAACACCCTTGCCTGGTATAGGGGTGTCCTTAAGAAATGGGAGTTGTCATCACACTTGCCTAAAAGATAAACTGATAAACTAGTTTGGGGAAGACTCTTGAGAGTCCCTTGGTTGGATTGCAAGGAGATCCAAGCAGTCCATCCTAAAGGAGATCAGTCCTGGGTGCTCACTGGAAGGTCTGATGTTGAAACAGAAACTCCAGTACTTTGGCCACCTGATGCGAAGAACTGACTCATTTGAAAAGACCCTGATGCTGGGAAAGATTGAGGGCAGGAGGAGAAGGGGATGACTGCGGATGAGATGGTTGGATGGCATCACTGACTCAACGGACATGAGTTTGGGTGGGCTCCAGGAGTTGGTGTTGGACAGGGAAGCCTGGTGTGCTGCAGTTCATGGGGTCGCAAAGAATCGGACACAACTGAGCAACTGAACTGAAATGAACTAATTTGGGGAAAGGCAGCCTTAGAGGTTTTATTCTTTTTCTTTCTTACTTTAGCAACAGCTTTATTAAAGTATTATTCATGCACCATACAATATACCCATTTAAACAATTCAATAGTTTAGAATATATTCCCAGAATTGTGAAAACATCACCATAATCAATTTTAGAACATATCCGACCACCCTAAAAAGAAACTCCATACAGTTTGGTCCCTAGACCTTCCAGTCCACTATCCCCTGATCCCTAGGCAACCACCAATCTACTTTCTCTAGAGATTTGCTTATTCTAGACGTTTCATATAAATACCACCAAACAATATGTGGCACTTTGTGACTGGATTCTTTCACTTAGCACAAAGTTTTCAGGGCTCCTCCATGTGACAGCATATAGTGGTACTGCATTCCTTTTTAAAATTTTGTTTAAAAGTTTTTATTTTATAGTGGGGTATAGTCAATTAACAGTATTGAGATAATTTCAGGAGGGCAGCAAAGTGACTCAGCCACATATATACTTGCATCCATTCTCCCCCAAACACCCCTCCTATCCAGGCTGCCAAATAACATTGAGCAGAACTCCCTGTGCTCTATTATACAGTAGGTCCTTATCGGTTATTCATTTTATATATTTATTTTATCTTTTAATTAGAGGATAATTGCTTTACAAAGTTGTGTTGGTTTCTGCCCTAAGTATACATCTATCCCCCTCTCTCGAATCTCCCTCCCACCCCTACCCCATCCCACTGCTCTAGGTCATCGCAGAGCAAGTTTCCATTGTCTGGACAGACCATGTTTTGTTTATCCATGCATCCATTGACGTGCATTTGGATTGTTTCTACCTTTGGCTCTTATGAATGGTGCTGTTTGGAACATTCAGGTACAGGTGTTTGTGTGAATATACATTTCCATTTCTCTTAGGAGTAGAGCTCCTGGGTGTTACGGAAGCTCCATGTTTAACCATTTGAAGAACTACTAGGTTTTATTTTTTTTTTCCAGAGTGGCTGCAGTAAGCCTTAGAGAGATTTATAGCTCTCGCGGGAGTCAGTCTTTGGGTTCTTCTAAGCTAACCTCTGTTGGTTTAACTTTTAGTTCCTTTTTGCTATTCTTGTTTGTTTGGTTTCTCTGCTGGCTTTTTACAAACCAGGATTCAGGTGTGATGTGACTTCAGGCCCAGTTAAGCTGACAGTGTTTGGGCAGCTATGACATGCCTTGTACTGGTCTCTGAGGCCCCAGCAGGATTTACAGTCAGAGGTTCCCTCACCCACGTGCTTTCACTGAGCTCCTGAGGGATCTTTCTGTTCCCAGTTCTGTTTCATTCCTGTTCCCTCTTCCACAGAGCCTTCCACACCCGACTCCTCCACCAAACCACCGAAAAGGCGTGGAGGTCATCGAACCAACCCTCACTTCTTGCTGGGGACAGAGGCAGGGTGAGGGGAAGAGGAAAGTTATGATTTTAAAAAATAAATTGATAGCAGAATGGAAATAGACACCCAAGGGTTTGTGTTTTTTTTTCTTTCTTTTTCTCTTAGTATAGATGTAACATGCTTATTATGTAAAAATGAGAAAATAGATATAATTTTAAAACAATAAAAGTGCATTTAAGAAAAAGATCACCCATAGTTTCACCACCTACAGAAAACTAGTGTCAACATTTTAGTTTATAACTCTTTTTTTTTAGTTTATAACTCTTATTCATGATTCATTAATTTATTCAGTAAATGGTTATTGCTGCTGCTGCTGCTAAGTCACTTCAGTCGTGCCCGACTCTGTGCGACCCCATAGACGGCAGCCCACCAGGCTCCCCCGTTCCTGGGTTTCTCCAGGCAAGAACACTGGAGTGGGTTGCCATTTCCTTCTCCAATGCATGAAAATGAAAAGTGAAAGTGAAGTTGCTCAGTCGTGTCCGACCCTTAGCAACCCCATGGACTGCAGCCTACCAGGCTCCTCCGTCCATGGGATTTTCCAGGCAAGAGTACTGGAGTGGGGTGCCATCGCCTTCTCCAAATGGTTATTGGGTATCTACTAATTGCCAAGGGCTTCCCAGGTGGCGCTAGTGATAAAGAACCTGCCTGCCAATGCAGGGAATGTAAGAGATGTGGGTTCAATCCCTGGGTTGGGAAGATGCCCTGGAGAAGGAAGGGGTAAGCCAGTCCAGTATTCTCACCTGGAGAATCCTGTGGACAGAGGAACCTGGCAGGCTGTAGTCCATAGGGTCGTACCGAGTCGGACACGACTGAAGTGACTTAGCACGCATGCACACTAACTGCCAAGTACTTTACTAAGCCCTGGAGACATTTTTCTTTGCACATGTATATGTATAAATATATATGTCTTTCCCTACAAAAAAACAGTATCATCCTATATATGTACTTCATCATTTAAATTTCTCTAGCATTCCTACAATATGTTATAAATTCTTTTCTGGGGCAATATATTATATTATTTTATATTAATGAATGCATAGAATATACTATGATTTATTTAAGTAATCACTTATTTTGTACACACAGATTATTTTATAACTTCCCCTATTATCAGTGTAGCTATAATCATCTTTTTATTTTCTTAGTTCTCCAGATAAATTTGTAGAAATATACCTGCTGGATCAAAAGGTATATGTGTATTTTAAGGCTGTTAAATTGATACACTTTACCAATTCATTCATCAAAAAACCTGTCCAAGCAGTCTCCCATCAGCAGTGCATAAGAGTGCCTATTCCTCGCCCCTCGGGAACAGTCTACTAAACCCTGGGGAACTTACTCTCCTCCAGTGTGAAAAGTGAAAAGTGGTTTTCTTAGTTTCCTAGGGTTGTTCTTACCACAAACCACGTGACTGAAAACACCAGAAGCTTATTGTCTTATGGTTCTGGAGGCTCATCAAAATCAAGGTTTTGGCAGGACCACGCTCCTTCTGAAAACTGCAGGGGAATCCTTCCTGCTTTTCCTAGCTTCTGCTGGTTTGCTGGTAATCTCTGGTGTTCCTTGACTTTACTGCCTAACTCCAGTCTCTGCCCTCATCATCAAGGGGCTTTCTCCCTCTGTCTCTGTCTTCACACGCCGTCTTATTGTAAGGACACCCATCATATTGGATTAGGAACCTCCCCGCTCCACTGTGACCTTAACTGCCTACAACTGCAAAGACCTTATTTCCAAATAAGATCACATTCTGAATACTAGGGGTTAAGACCTTCTGGTTTTTCATTTTACATGATTTCTTTTTTTAAAATTGAAGTATAGTTAATTTACAACGCTGCATTAGTTTCAAGTGTACTGCAAAGGGATTCGATTAAACAGACACACACATACATGTACACACATATAAATGAATCTCTCAGATTCTTTCCTAAGATATTCAGTATAGTTCCCTGTGCCAGGCAGTAAGTCCTTGTTGGTTACCTATTTCATATATAGTAGTGTGTGTATATTATTCCTAATTTATCTAATTTATCTCTCCATCACATACAAAATTATGTGTTGGGTTGCTGTTTTTTAATTACTGGTAAAACTGAGCATTTTTTCATGTATAACTTAGGTCATTTTTCTACAAAGATGTTTATCTTTTTCTCATCTATAAAACTGTTTTTATAGAATTATGAAACTATTTTATTTATACAATTAAAATATTAATACGTAAATCACAGGTTTTTCTTTTTTACCCAATTTGAAACACAGAAAGATCTATCCAGACTCGAGTATTTGTAAAGCAGCTAGAGGACGTGTCTTGCTGTGGGTGCAGCTCTCTGCCCACCAGCACGGTGCAACAATCCCCGGATATAGTTCCAGCTGGAAGACAGTGAGACTTCATGGCTTCTGCATTAATCAAGATAAGTTAATTGTGCCCCATCCAAAAAAATAACCTCAGGAAACTCGTTGGGTCACAGCACAAACATGTGTGTGTATTTCTTGCTCAGACTACATGTCCACTACTGAAGCCTGCGTGCCTGGAGCCCCTCCTCCACGAGAGAAGCCACCGTGATGAAGAGCGTGCACACTGCAACCAAGAGCAGCCACGCTCACTGCAGTTCAAGAAAGCCCGCGCAAAGCAACGAAGACCCAGCGCAGCCATGAATAAATACTCTTTTTAAAGGAACTGTTTCCATGTGAAGCCACATTCTGAGCTTCCAGGTAGACATGGATTTAGGGGGAATCTGTTTAACACACGTGTGTGCTGCGGAAGCAGGTCTCTGGGACATACTCCAAGTGCAAAATCCCTTTCTAGGCCCCGTGATTTCTTTTCTGAATGCTTCAGAGCACCCTGGCCTCGTAGCTCACCTACAGCGAGGCCCCGTGGTGACAAGGGACAAATGTCTTTCCTGCAGATGGGATTGTACTAAACCTCAAATGCAAATACTGTAAGGTAATTAAGAACGAATCCCTTTATCTTTACGGCATGTAAATCCATGGATGTCTTCCGCAATTGACTGTTCAGTTCTGTTGCTCAGTCGAGTCCATCTCTGCGTGACCCTATGAACTGCAGCACCCTAGGCCTCCCTGTCCATCACTAACTCCCGGAGCTTGCTCAAACTCATGTCCATCAAGTTGGTGATGCCATCAAAACAGCTCATCCTCTGTCACACCCTTCTCCTCCTGGCTTCAAACTTTTCCAGCATAAGGGTATTTTCCAATAAGTCAGTTATTCACATCAGGTGACCAAAGTATTGGAGTTTCAGCTTCAGCATCAGTCCTTCCAATGAATATTCAGGACTGATTTCCTTTAGGATGGACTGGTTGGATCTCCTTGCAATTCAAGGGACTCTCAAGAGTCTTCTCCATACCACAGTTCAAAAGCATCAATGCTTCGGTGCTCAGCTTTCTTTATAGTCCAACTCTCACATGCATGCATGACTACTGGGAAAATCATAGCTTTGACTAGACAGACCTTTGTCAGCAAAGTAATGTCTGCAAAGCCAATTATTTTTAAAACTCCTCTTAATTTTCCATGTGTCGTGGATTCTTCTCAGAGTGGCAGTCTTGGGCAGCTTTGAGGAACAAGGCAGTTGGGGTGGGTCAGTTGAGCACTTGGGTAGCTGCTCTGTTGCCCAAGCTACACCCAGAGGGAGCATGGTTATCTGCAGACAGAGGGCCCAGAACTATGTAGTCCCACCGGACTGTAAGCTCTCAAAAGGTAGAGGATATGTCTTAATCCTTTCTGTGTTCACAAAACAGTTTCCAACACGAGGCATTTACTCCGTTGACGTCGATCAGATCTCCCGTAAACAGACCTTGAGATGAAGATTTGCGGGCACGTGGGTAGTTCTGGAAGAACTACCAGGAGAACCCCGTAAAACAGTAGGGGGAGGAGATAGGAAAGAGGAGGAAGGCCAGCAAGCAGGCTGCCGGGATGGGGGAGCCGAGTGAGGCCCCCAGGGTGCAAAACACATGGAGGTTTGTGCATGAACCTGGGAATAAATGTCCCCGTAAATTTTGCCTTACTTGCTTCACCCTAGTCCCAGCCCTCTGGGCCCAAATGCAATTTCAGACAAAATTCCTCAGAGGGCAGCTTCAGCCCAGTATTGTTGGGCTTTCCTGGTGGCTCAGACAGTAAAGAATCCACCTGCACTGTGGGAGATCTGGATTCGATCCCTGGGTTGGGAAGATCCCCTGGAGAAGGGGAAGGCTACCCACTCCAGTATTTTGGCCTGGAGAATTCCATGGACTGTATAGTGGGCATGACTATCCATATAGTCACAATTGAGCCGCTTTCACTTTTCCTGATTAGAGGCCAGCAGTCTGGGACTTTCTGAATCCTGCACTCCACAGTCATTGAAAGCCACCCTGGAGGTTTCCAGGATGTAAATTCCCCAAAAGAGCCACAGATGTTTGCTGTTGGAAGAGAACGCACAGCTAAGGAGAGGGAATGGGCACAGAAACAGCAAGAAGGGATCTGGGCAGGTAGTTAACCATATGGCTTGCCTATGTTTGTTGAATGAATGAATGAATGAAAGAAGGAGATCATTTATGAGTGAATTAACAGTTGAGCAAATGAATGAAAGCACTATAAGTTGAAAATGCTCATAAAAATTCTGTCCTTCAACCTCCTCTGAGCTCCTACCTGACTCAGCCTGTGGACTGCATGGAGCTATTGTCTATTTAAAGCTGAGTGGCAAGCATGGGGGTGGGGGGTGGACATTTTTACAGCAAACACCAGGGCATTTCCCATCACTGGTGGAAGCACAGAGGGCCCAGTGACATGATTCAAATGCTGTGGACATAACAGCCCCAAAGAGAGCGGGTTAGGGTGTCCTTCCTTTCCCTGGGAGATTCCCCTGAGGGAGAGGAAGGGAACAAGGAATGCAGTCACTGGTTGATTAGTGTCCTGGATGCTGGCCTCTGGTTCTCCCAATTTCTCCATCCTGCTCATTACTGCCCCACCCCCCCCCAAAGCAGCCCAGCATCACTGTTTAAATCCCATCACATCTCCCTGATGACTCTCATTCCTAAATATTTATTCATCTGATGGCTCAGAATAATTGCCTGAGTCCCCAGCCTGTGAGACTGGCAGTGCAAAGCGGCAGATAATTCCCATCTTTACCTGGCTATCTTGCTGCCAGGGGGTCAGTGGTGGCACCAACAGCTCTGGGGCAACATGAGACACTCAAGACATCTGCCCAGCACAGCCCTTTCACTCTAGAACCCCTTTTCCTATCCACACTCTCACTTTTTATCAGGGACATCCTCATTGTTCTATTAACCCAGACTTAAGACTGAGGGTCATCTATTAATTCACTCAAACACATATTCAGTACCTAGTTTGGACCAAGCCCTGATCCTGCCTTTTAGCTATATGATAGGTGATCTATACATGAGTGCCTGTACAGTGCCAAGCATAGAAAAAGCTTTAACTAAATGCTTGTTAGATAGAAAAGTGAATAGATGATAGATAGCTGGATGGAAGGGTAGATGGGTGGATGGATGGATGCATGGAAGGGTTAAATGGTAGGATATGTTTGCTATGTCTCTTCAATATACTGTACACATTCCTTGAGATTAGATGGGGCTGAACTTGACCACGCATACTCTCCAACATGGCCCTGTGTCCCAGGCCAAACTAATCAGACTATTCCAAACTTCCAGCCACATAAATTGGTTTTAGGCAAGCACATGTAACAGGAGCCACATCAGAGTTTTCCTCGGGATTTTTCAGCTGGGGTGAGCAATAGACAATCTCTTCCCCAGATTGCTAAGCTGGTAAGATGTTTACTTAGGGCTCCTGGATCCTCTTTTACTTGCTGTAAGGAGAGGACCTGGCTAAAAGAGGGGGAGATGAGAGGTGGGAGAAGGTGAAAAGGGAAGGAGAGAAAGAGGAGGAAGAAGACAGACACTTGGGGACATAATTTAAGTCCCCAGTGTGGGAAGCCAGTTGAACTCTTGGACTTTCCAGGTACGTTAGCCAATGAATTCCTTTTCTCTGGCTGAAGACAGCTTGAGTTGTGTTTCTTTTACTTGTAACCAAGAGAATCTGGCCAGTGCAGAGCAAGGAAGTGAATAAATGAATGAGCGCTTGGCTAAATGACTGAATGAACTCCATAAATATCCAACTAGACAATGTTATTTTCGTCCCTTGAGAGCTAGACCTGAAAATGTAGAGATTTAATTAGATGTTCCTGGTTTCCATGGGACCTATTTGATTGTTTCTATTACGCCTGGTGTTGGTGCTGACTCTTGAAATGTAAATGAAAAGTGAAAAGGAAAAACAGCTCACTAAAATTAGTGAAGTTCTGCGGTGACTTTCAGCTCTGGCCTCAGATCCCACACTCTAGAAATTATTATAAAAGGAGGAAAGTAAAAGGGTTAGTTGCTCAATCATGTCTGACTCTTTGCGACTCTATGGACTATAGCCTGCCAGGCTCCTCTGTCCATGGAATTCTCCAGGCAAGAGTACTGGAGTGGGTAGCCATTCCCTTCTCCAGGAAATCTTCCCAACCCAGGGATTGAACCTGGGCCTCCTGCATTGCAGGCAGATTCTTTCCCATCTGAGCCACCAGGGAAGCCCATAAAAAGAGAACTGAAACTAAAACCAAAAAAATTAAAAATTCCCCCCAAATCTTCTTCCCCATCCTCCCACCTCTGTTCAAACCAAAGAAGTGGGGACAGGTGGGCAGGCAGATCTGCCCATACATACATTTTGTTCCTCCTTCCCTGCCCGCATCTTCCAGAACTTTATCTCCATCCAGAACTTTTCAAGGGCTCCTCAATGACTGACAACAAGCACAGCCTGAGGGTTCATGGAAGGGTTTCCAGGGTGAGAGCATGACTGAGCTGCATCTTGGGGTCTGGGAAGGATCCAGGTCCAGAAAGGTGGGAAGAGCTTCATAGAAATGGAAACAGCACGAGTCAAGTCACCGAATGGTAGGCAACAAGTAGTGAGTGGCCAGAGATGACACTGGAGAAGCGGCAGAAGCCAGCTCACAAAATCCCTCAAAATTCAGAATTTGCATGTTTCCTTAACCAATCGTAATTTTTAGAATTTGGTATTTCTCTAATTCTCTTACACGGAATATCTCTAATAGGAGCTCCTGGGAGCTTCTGGGATTCTTTTATATAATACTGGTCCCAGGGCCCCACTGCAGATCTACTTAGGAGAGAGTCCATCGGGGCAAAGTCCCCACTGTGAATTTGTGTCAAGCACCCCACTGGTTCGGACACTTACTGAAGTTTACAAACTGCTTCTGTAGTTGATGGGAGAGTCTATCAGTTAAGACTGAATCTAACTTCAGTAACAGAAACCAAGATTCAATTACTTAACCTAATAGAGATTTATCTTCCTTGTGTAGGAATGGATGTCTGGAGTTTGACAGTCCTAGGTTACCACTCCTGCTCCAGGAAGTCATCAAGAAAAACAGGCTTTTTCGAGACAGCAAAAGAGACACAGGTGTAAAGAGCAGACTTTTGGACTCTGTGGGAGAGGGAGAGGTTGGGATGATTTGGGAGAATGGCACTGAAACATGTTTACTATCATGTAAGAAACAAATCGCTAGTCTAGGTTCAATACAGGATACAGGATGCTTGGGGCTGGTGCACTGGGATGACCCAGAGAGGTGATATGGGGAGGGTGGTGGGAGCAGGGTTCGGGGTTGGGAACTCATGTACACCTGTGGTGGATTCATGTCAATGTATGGCAAAACCAATACAGTATTGTAAAGTAAAAAAATAAAATTTAAATTAAAAAAAAGAAAAACAGGCTTTTTGTAGCTTCCTGCTTCACGAAATTGATTTATAACATTCATCCCCCTGGTATCAAGATGATTCCTCCTTCTCCAGTCATCAATCTGTGTGTCAGATAAAAACAGGGAAGAGAAAAAGGTGATGTGTACCACTTGAAGACATCCCTTTTTAATCAAGAAAATCATGGCTTCCTGAGAAACACCACTCCATAGACTTCTGCTTACATCTCTTGGACCAGAACATGCCAGAACCTGGTTGTAGCCGGATGTCAATCATCCTCTCTGCCTTGACAGTGGACAAGGCAGAAGCAGGGGGCTCAGGATGGAGGTGGAGCAGGGGGCAGGTGGGGGATGTGCAGCGGCGCTGCTGCAGCCCATCAGGGGGAAGCTGCGGGTGATCTGCATGGGGTCAAGGCTGTGGCTGAATTCAGGAAACAGCAGATAAGACGTGATTGTACAAAATCAGAATGAGGGCATGGGCAGAATGGCAGATGATACAAGGTAAAGGAAAGGAGGAAAAGGAAATATCAAGGATGTCAACAAGGTTTTTGGCCTCAATCCCTGAGAGGATGATTCCGTTTATAAACAAGTTTGCAACCACAGAGAGGGGAATATTTTGTCTGAGACAAACTGCATTGTCCAGAAATGCAAAATCTTAGCATCTTGGGTGGGAATTCAAACTCCTGGGGTTTATGTGGTTGTCAAGGAACGCAAGCTAAAGAAAAGCAGTGGAGGAAGACTTCCCTGGTGGCTCAGTGGATGAGAACCTGCCTACCAATGCAGGGACACAGGTTCAACCCCTGGCCTGGGGAGATTCCACATGCCGCGGGGCGACTAGGCCCGAGTGCCTAGAGCCTGCACTCCACAACCCAGAGAAGCCACCACAATGAAAAGTCTGAAAACTGGAGCAAAGGGTAGCCCCCACTCGCTGCAATGAAAGCCCACGTGTAGCGACGAAGACCCAGTGCAGCCAAAAGTAAAGGAAATAAAATCATTTTTAAAATATTTTAAAATAATTTGAGGTTTTCTTGAACCCTTGGGCCAATGATGAGCAGAAATATTTGAGGTTTTTTGAAACCTTGGGCCAGCAGGGAGCAGAAGTAGAATGCTACAGCTTCCACTCTCTCCCAGGTCCAGGGAGCCACCAAGTAGCTGCTACTGTTTATGGGGAACCATCTAAGATCCTTTCTTCTGGACTGGAAAAAAAAAAAAAAACAACCAATGAATAGTAATAGCTGACTTGGAGTGATGTACTAAGTACATTACTTATCTTGTTTAAGTCACTCAACTGCTCTCTCTCCATTTTAAAAAACAGGAAACAAATGAGGAATAAAATGGCTCAGGTAATCAAATGACTTGCCAAAAGACACACAGTCAGTCAAGGTCAAAACAAGTCTGACTCTAAAGTTCAAAATCTTAACCACTATGCCATCCAACTTTTTAACATGAAGTATTTTCTATAATGAGTTTCAATAATTTTCATCCTTGTTTTATATTCCTATTGAACTACAGCCACCTGAGACTATGAGGTTATCTTAGACCCTTTCTTTCTAACTGTTGAGTAAAGGAGTCAACGCAGGTCCCCTGTGATGGCCCAAGTTTGAGTGCAGACATGCTCCCTGAACATCATGGATTCTTTTGTACCCCATCAACCCTAAAACAGCCCTCAGAACCAGACTTAACCCTTTTTTACAGATAATTGTGAAAATTCTGTTTGTGATGATCTTGCTTTCAGAGATGAAAATAGGGAAAATGACTTTTTATTAATGAACTGCAGATACCATTATGCAAAACCATTGTCTTAGTGGTCACTGCTGATTTGAGCATAAGAATTTTAGTTCTTAATAACAAAATGACTTTTCTTAAACAGTATATAGTAGGACAAGGTCTCCTGCTTCTTAAGAAATTGTGTGGGGCGTTATAAGCCCTTGAAGCATAAGTCCACCTGGGCAGGATGAGACAGTGGGGAACAGACCCTATTCAGATGACTGAAGCCGGTGGGAAGAGTCTTACAGGAAGACTGAAATGAGGGCTGTCTGAGGCTGTCATAGAATACATCCTACTTGCTCAGGTGACACATTTGTGTCTTGCCTCAAAACTGGCTTTCCTCAGGCCTCCTGAAGGATGCAGGCAGATGGCTGGTCCACAAAGAGTTATAAATATTGCATTTGACAGCACCCGCATCAACACTGATGGAAGATGTCTGAAGGTTAGGAGCTGGGAATTAAGGAGATTGAGGAGCTGAGCCACTATTTCCTTCATTTCCACTGCATAGCCCAAATAGGTTTCTCTCTTTTTTTCCTTTGTTTTAAATATTTATTTAGCTGTGCTGGGTCTTATTCGTGGCATGTGGGATCCCATCTTCGTTGCAGAATGTGGGATATAATTCCCCGATCAGGGATTGAACCCAGGTCCCCTGGGTTAGGAGCACAGAGTCTCATCTCCTTTTTTAAAGAGTTGAGTTCTCTATCTTATTTGCCCATACAACTAGCCTGGGAAGGATCAGAATAAGCTTTTTCTTTCCTGCCCTGAATTCCTCTCACTAACTCAGAGACTGACCTCCAGACTCATATGAATTAAACCCTGGTTTGCTCTTCTGAATACCCTTGTTACATTAACTTAGGGGGCATAATAAATCTGGAGTGAAATATGTTTGCTGCAAATGCTAATTTGCTCCATGAGAATATCAATTAGATCTCTGAGGCATAGAAATGATGGCTGTTAAAGATCTCAAAGGTCATTCTTAGCCTGCTCCAAAGTAGGAGGCTCAGTAGCTATCTACCGCAGAGGTCTGAGATAGAGCAGTAAAGGTATGAATATTTAGTACCTCGGAAGTGTTAGGGACTGTGTTTGGAATTGAAAATTCAGGAGGTTTACAGATCCCAGAAACCCATCCATAGATAATAATAACAATAATAGTACAACAGCAACAACAATTAAAACAAAAATGTAACTTCCACTTATTGAGCAGTTACCAGGTGTTAGATTCAAGTGTTAAAGCATTTAATTGTTGCAGCCATTAAATGTTGCAAACCTCTGTGACATTGCCACTATTTTTATTTGCATTTTATAGGTAAGGAAATGGAGTGTTAGAGAGTTTTAAAATTTTTCCTGGCTTCTGCTTCTGGCCTAACGGGAGAAACAGGTATCAGATGTACTTTCCTCCTTGAATAACTGAGAAACCAATCAACCCTCTCAATAAAGGGGCTTCCCTGGTGGCTCAGATGGTAACGAATCCACCTGCAGTGCGGAAGACTCTGGACTGATTCCTGGGTCAGGAAGATCCCCTGGAGAAGGGAATGGCTTTCCACTCCAATGTTCTTGCCTGGAGAATTCCATGGACAGAGGAGTCTGGCAGGCTACAGTCCATGGGCTCACAGAGTTAGACACAACTGAGCAACTAATACTTTCACTTTCAACAAAGGACAGTGATCCCTGAGAGAAGGGAAACGAATGAAGTGTCTCCCCCACCCTCCAGCTTTCTACCTGGAGAAAGTTCCCAGTCTACAGTGCTGATGGGAGAATCAGGGCAAGCCCAGTAGGCTCCTTGAGTTGAGGATACAGACCTGGGAGTTTGAGAAAGTCAAGGTGGCTTGTGCTTGTAGGGCAGAGTACCAGGGAGAAGAGAGCTGAACAAAGAGAGAGCTCTGGCTGTCAGCACAGGGTCACTCACAAGTATTCCATCTGCTGACACATGCCTGTGTGTGTGGAAATCACCAAGATCGAGGAGAGAGTAACCTGAAAGAACTAAAGGGAATATTGCTGAGCATTCACACAGCACTGGGAGCAGCCAGAGCAGAAAACTCTCATAACACATGAAGCATCAGCAAGAAGACTAAAAAGGGGATTGCCTCGTTAGTCAAGAAAATTAACACTAGACTAAATATTTCTCTGGTCATGCTTAATAAAACACAGAGTAAAGCCACGAAAGGATGAAACTGCTGCCAAGTAACTGAACCACATCTCAGAAAAAACAGCTCAAAATATTTTTTAGAAACAAGTAACTGTGACCTGGCCAGATAAAATGCTAAGTGGATGGGCGAAATGTGTACAAAATTTAAAAGTTATGCATTTTTTCATTTCTGATTTGAAGTGTACTAAATTAAAATGGTCACAATTCAAATTTGCTTGTTCAATAAAACAATGTCCAGTACACAGCATGGTAAAGTTTACAATGTCTGGCATTCAATAAAAAGTGACTAGGTGGGCTACCCAGGTGGAGGGCTACCCAGGTGGAGGCAGTGGTAAATAACCTATCTGCAAATGCAGGAGACGTAAGAAACGGGAGTTTGATCCCTGGGTCGGGAGGATCCTCTGGAGGAGAGCAGGGCGACCCACTCCAGTATTCTTGCCTGGAGAATCCCATGGACAGTGGAGTCTGGTGGGCTACAGTCTCAAGAGCTGGGTCTCTTGATAGGGTCTCAAAGAGTCAGACACGACTGAAGTGACTTAGCACACACACATGCAGAAGCAGTAAAGTAGGGAGAAGAATCAATTAAACCTGACCCAGAATTAGTGAGCTTAAAGATTAGCGGTAGGAACTACCCAAAAGGAAACAGAGAAATGCAAATCAATCTGTTATGACAGAAATCAGGTCAGTGGTTTTCTGGGAATGAGGACAACTGGGAGGGTGGGTAGGACAGGAGGGAACGTCCAGCGGTGGAGGATATGTTCACTATCTTGGTGGTGGTGACGGTTTCACACGTGTTCACATGTGTTGAAACTTGTAAAATTGCATGCTTTGAACATATGCAGTTTATTTTATGTCAATCATGCCTTCATAAATCTATTTTACAAAATAGGTTTACAAAGGCCACACAGCTAATGAATCGCAGTCTGGCTCCAGATGCTAAACACTTAAACACTGCTTTATACCTCAAGGTAGATAATATTATTCCCATTTTATAGAGGAAAGAGTAAGACTCAGAAATGATATGACTTCTCCAGGGTCACACAGCTGGTAACTGACAGATCTGGAAGTTAGCCCCCTGTCTGTTTTAGTCCAAATCAAGTGCCCTCTGTGTCCCATCCTCTGTTTCTGGTGTTTGATGTCTATAGATGCCATACACACAGCCTCTGCGCTCCCCCGAGGCTCTGGGTCGCCTCCTCCTTACTCTCTGCCTCTTCCTGCAGATACGAAGCCCCCCCACGGACTCCTAGTCCTCACCCGTGGATCATTACTCAGCTGCTTACTTTCTCCACCTGAAAACATGGGAACAAATCAATTTGTAAATGCCTAGACGAGAACAGACTCTGAGTACTTGCCAATGCATCTTTGTGAAAGCAAGAGCTTGCTGGGCACTTGGAAAGCAGCCCCCGCCTGTTTTAAAGAAACAGGCACTCTGAATCGAGACCAATAGACCAGCATGGATGCAGCACTTAGCATCAAGAGAATCTTTTCTCCTCTCTCTTGTCTTTACAACAGCTCAGTAAGCTCTGTTTTCTCACTCCCCTTTTCTTTTTTCTAAAATGAGGCAACGGATGGTAAAAATTGGTTACAAAGCATAGAAAAACAAGTAGCTAAGCTTGCCCTGAAAGTCATCCTTGTTATGGGAGGGAGTTTGCTTTAAATCCTAGATCTTATTTAGGTCAGGGCAGAGTGAACATCCGACCACTTTTTTCAGGGTAAGCATGCAACTTATACAGTCAGTGTTAAAAACAAAAAGAAACAAAACAAAACGGTAAAAGGAAAACCTCTAATCACCTGGTTCCTGGAGTGCGTGGGCGCGCGCTCAGTCGTGTCCTATTCTTTGTGGCCCCATGGACTGCCCGCCAGGCTCCTCTGTCCATGGGAATTTTCCAGGCAAGACTACTGGAGTGGGTTGCTATTTCCTTCTCAAGGGGATCTTCTCGATCCAAGGACCAAACCTGTGTCTCTTGTGTCTCCTGCATTGGAAGGCGGATTCTTTACCTGCCAAGTCACCGGAGAAGCTCTTGGAGTGGGAGAAAGCTTTCTGTTCCAAATGGGGATTTCCAGTGTATGGCTCCTATCCAGAATTACACTAAAGAGACCCCTTCACAGAGCGGGTCCAGTCCCGAAAACTTCTGAGGTCCCCTCCTTAGCTGGTGGTCTCTGAATAACAAGGGTGCTAAGCTCACACTTAAAACACCAGTACTGTTTATATATGAGATTAGGGGTTAAAGAAAAATGTTTGCCTGTCTTCTATCCTCTTCCCTGTTCCTGACAAATTCAGCATTTCTCAACACCAGACTGTCTCTGCATGCGTAATGCAAAGCTTTAATCATTACATTAAAAATATTTGTAATAACTAAGAAAAGATACCATTGCGTATTGTCTGTTGGATGTAATGTTGAGTGGTTACAAGAGGCAGGGCAGAGCAGGGCAAGCCTCACCCCTCCAAGGACACATCTTATGTACATCTGAATTTTATGAACTACAAATGTCGTAATGTAAAATGTGTAATTAAGCTTTCATTCTGTGGGCAAATTCCCCTAATTCGGGGGTGGGGGGCAGTTCGTCAAGTAAAGAATGATTTTCAAACTGGAAAGAGGTTGGGATGATATATCCTGGGTCTATGCTATTGATTCATAGCTGTACCTCTTTGGCAGGTAAAGATTCTGACCACTTCCCTTGACCAGGATCTGTCTTGAATCAGGTATCACTTTCAGGAACTATGTTCCTTGCCCTGTCCTGTTAAAAAGTAAGAAGCAGCATCAAGCCAGCTCTGACATGGTGGTGTACATTTTCTGGAACATGAGGGAACTTGGTCTCCAGAGCAGCTTGGTCCAATGGAAAGATAATGGTAACTGCATACATAATTTTATCTTTTCTAGTGGCCACATTAAAAGACGTTAAGACAAACAGATGAAATTAATTTTAATAATACATTTAACCCAATGTATATACTCAGATTGTTATCTTAACATGGAGTCAATAGAAAAAATTAATTTTGACATATTTTACATTCTCTGTTTCATACTAAATTCTCAAATCATATGTGTATTTTACAATGACCGTGCATCTCAGTTCAGAACGACCACATTTCAGATGCTCAGTAGTCACGTGTAAACAATGACTACTGTATCGGACTAGAATATGTGAGGGGTGGGGTCAGAGCGCTAGAGAAGTTTACTTGGTGAGGGGACTAGTTGTGGGTATGATTCCTTTCAGAAGACAGTATGGTACCTGCCTCCCTTAATGATGCTTTAAAACGTTCCCTGACTCTGGCTGCCATTGCACCATGATTACCGCTCCCTTTCTCTTGTGTGTGCGCGTGCTAAGTCACTGCAGTCGTGTCCTGCTCCGTGCGATGACGAGTGCTGTGGGCTGTAGCACACCAGGCTTCTCTCTCCACGGGGATTTGCCAAGCAAGAATACTGGAGTGGGTTGCCATGCCCTCCTCCAGGGGATCTTCCCAATGCAGGGATCGAACCCGCGTCTCTTATGTCTCCATAAGAGCTTATGAGCCCATGAGCCACACCTACAGAAGCCTTCGCCCCAGAGCCTGTGCTCCACAGCAAGGGAGGCCACTGCAACGAGAAGCCACAGCCAGGAAAAAGTCCATGTGCAGCAACAAACACTCAGTGCAATCACAGATAAAATAAATAGAACTTTTTTAAAATACATTTTTTTTAAAAGTTTGAGAACTGAACCAGTCTCCCCAAACAATAACAACAATAAAACAAACAAGACCTAGTAAGTCACTTCTAAGTGGTCTGATGTGCTTTTGGTCTTTCCTGTTGCTGCCCAACCTGGGTCATAGAGCCCAGTCCAGGCCTGAGACACCAATACATGTGGCTCTGGGGAAGGCACAGAGGCATTATCAAGATAATCATTCTTTGCTTATGATGTGATGCAGATGCATCAGCCTTTATCTGCAGATTTTATAGCATGTGTGAAAAAAAAGGATCATTTCAGAGGAACTTCCATGCTGCCAGGACGGGGCACTCTGTTCCAAGTCAATTATTCCAACACGTCTGGGTACCCTGATTGAGTACTCACTGAAAGGAAATTGCCCTGAGTGAGAATCCATTCAGGAGCCCATTCCACTCTGCCCTGCTCCGAATCAGATTATTTTCCTTCCATTTGAATGATAAGTTGTTATTATGTACCCAAGAAAAGATCTGAGGCTACTGAATGTGGGTGTTGTACAATATTTCACTCAATGCAGTTTAATGAAGAACAACCAGAATGAATGTGCTTAGTCTTCTTTGCTTAAACAACCAGTGGCACGTCCGAGTGCTAAGTCATAAAGAACCCATCTACCATGCTCCAGTGGAAAATCAATGGGTTTTAGAGTGGGGCATACCTGGTACGTATCATTATTTTCCTCCTTACACTGTATTTTAGTTTTTTCCATGAGTAAACTAGAGATAATGCTGGCTACCCATCAAGAGATAAAATGAGGTCATAGAAGTAACTTCTTGGCACACAGAAGGTGCTCAATACTTTCCTTTCCAGTTGCCAAGCCCAGAATTCCCCTCCCAAACTGATCTTTCAAGTAATCATTGGACGTCTTTCAACAAGAACAGCAGGTGATGACTTTGTGGACCCTGCTTAAATCCTGATCAGTTTTATTACAGCAACTTACTAAAGGCTTCCCACTGTCTAGTAACCAGTAATCAAACCACTCCCCAACTAGAGGATTTTTCTGCTCTTGTCCCTGAATTAGTGGTTAGACACTATCAGCTCCATGACTGCAGTACTGGTCTGTTCTTAGAGGTAGAGCGATCAACCAAAAAGTCGTGAGAAGCTAATGGGAGCTCTGTGTGAAGATGTGTGTGTATTACTGTTTAATTCCTTGGAATAACAATTCTAGAAGTGGAGTAGTTGGTTAACAGCGCCTGCACATTTAGAAGAGTTTTAGAACATATTGTCAAAATGCAAGCTTAGGAGGAACTTCTCTGGTTGTCCAGTGGTGAAGACTTCTCCTCCCAGTGCAGGGGATATGGGTTGACCCCTGGGCAAGAAGCTAGGACCCCACATGCCTCCAAGGCCAAAAAACTACAACATAAAACAGAAGCTATATTGTAACAAATTTAACAAAGACTTTATTAACCCACTCTAATATTCTTGCCTGGAAAATTCCATGGACAGAGGAACCTGGCAGGCTGCAGTCCATGGGGTTGCAAAGAGTCAGACATGACTGAACACATGGCACATTAAAAAAAAATGAGCTTGGGAACATTCTGCCAGCAGTGGAAGAGAGTCTTCCTTTTCTTTCAACCTCATTAAAATCAAGTATTGCCATTTTTCACACTTACCAATATGAAACATGAAATGGTATAGTGCTTAATGTGTAAGGCTTTATTGGACTTTTTTCCCCCAAATGTTTATTGGCCATTCGTGTTTATTTTATGTTCATGTTTTTAGCCTCATGCTCTTTGGAGGTTAAGTTTTCCTTATTGGTTCATAAAAGATCTTTGTAATATAGATATATTAACTATTTATTGTATATAAAACAACTGTTTTTCCCCAGTGTGTTATTTGACTTTTAAGATTTATTATTCTACTTTTCAAAATTGTCTACAAAGTAATGAGCAAGCCATTTATCCATCCAATAAACATTTTCTGTGCCAGGCATTGGTATTATAAGAGAAAAAAAGCTCAAATCTCTGCCCTCTAAAAGATCATAGTTTAGAGGGGGACGGACATTTTTGTTTAAGTGCCATCAGCCCAGTGTAATGGTTGCTGTGGCCAAGAGAAGCACTAAGGTCCACAGGAGCAGAGTAAGGGCATTCTAACCCAGCTGGGAGAGGAGGAAGGGAATGAGGGAAGGCTTCATGGAGGTGGTGACATTAGAGCCGAGACTCAATTAGACACAGCAAAGAGGACATTCCTGGAAGAGGAAAGAGCACAGACAGGAAAGGGCCCAAGGCATTGAAGAGGTCTGATCTTTTCAGAGATTTCAAGTGCTTCAGAGTGACATGATACAACGGGATACGGGAATGCTCATTTATGGAGACAGATTTGACAGCAATGGAGCTGGACAAGTATGCGAGAGCCAGATTATGAAGTTCCCTGGACATCAGGATGAGAAGCTTAAATGTGATTCCAAGAAACACGGGTTGCCACTGAAGCATTCTGGGCTGGGAAGGAACCAGGTCAGAGTTATGTATAAATGTTAAGGCACAGACTAGAAGCAAAAATCCAGTTAGCTGGGGAAACAAACCAAGTCAAGAAGGAAACTTGATTTCTAATGGGGCGGGCAATTCCTCAATTTCCTCTGGGATAAGCTGAATTTGGACCCTGTTTACATGCATAAGCCTTTCCTAGAAAGATTAGCTGCTTTTGCTAATAGCCTGGAATCAGAATCAAGAGACACAAGAGGAAGACTCCTAAGCCAGGGAAGTTGCAGTCCTAGTTCCTGGGATTGCTTACTGTGGAAGCAAGACAGCGGGGTGAGGAGGAGGTGGAAGTTCATATTTCTGTCGGTTTCCATTCACCAGGCTCTTTCCAAGCACTCTCTTGGAAGCCAAGAGACCAAGCCATGGAGGGACCATAAGTTATGGTCCCTGAAGGCAGGAATAGAGAAGAGACATGGACATAGAGAAGGGACATGTGGACACAGGGTGGGAAAGGGCAGGTGGGATGCACTGGGAGAGTGGCACTGCCACATACACTATCCTGAGTAAAGTCAGTAGCTAGTGGGAAGCTGCCGGATAGCACAGGGAGCTCAGCTTCGTGCTCTGTGCTGACCTAGAGGGGTGGGGGAGGGGGACGAAAGGGAGGCTCAACAGGGCGGATTCACA
>SJYQ01015609.1:57192-79456 GCA_006410935.1 Redunca redunca | reverse complement strand
CCGGCAATCTTGATTCCAGCTTGTGCTTCTTCCAGCCCAGCGTTTCTCATGATGTACTCTGCATATAAGTTAAATAAGCAGGGTGACAATATACAGCCTTGACGTACTCCTTTTCCGATTTAGAACCAGTCTGTTGTTCCATGTCCAGTTCTAACTGTTGCTTCCTGACCTGCATACAGATTTCTCAAGAGGCAGGTTAGGTGCTCTGGTATTCCCATCTCTTTCAGAATTTTCCAGTTTATTGTGATCCACACAGTCAAAGGCTTTGGCATAGTCAATAAAGCAGAAATAGATGTTTTTCTGGAGAAATTGCAGGACACTATAAAGGTCGAGGGATCTGAGGGATTCAGGTACAGGTTACCTGAGGCTCTCTTACAGTGTCAGTTTAAGGAATTAGACAATTGGTCCTGGAATCTAAGGCCAAACTGTTGAGTCTTTGAACCCGGAGACATCTGAACTAGCAGAGCCCTTGGAGGTCATTGTGATAGACTGTATGTGGCTGCAAATTCTTTGACATTCCTTCCATTGCAAGGTGGAAACTTTGTCTCCTCTGCTTGGATCTGAGTGGGCTCTGTGACTGCTTGACCAATAGCAGAGGGTGGAAGTTGCCTTGTCCCAATTTTTATACTCAGACCTGCAACGCTGGCAGTTTCCTCTTCTCATCTGTTGGAATACATGCTCTTAGAACACAGCTACCTACCCTACTGCGGGGAAGCACAAGCAGCCCTGTGCAAAAGTCCACATGAAGACGTATCATTTTTTTTCCTCTTCTTTTCTTTTTTTTAAAGATATCTGCATGAGATGACAGATGTCATAATAATTAATCTTATTGCAGTAATCATTTCATGATATCTATGTTGGTTTTTTGTTAAGTCTCTATGTCTGACTCTTTGAGACCCCAGGACTGTAGTCCTCCAGGCTCCTCTGTCCGTGGTATTTTTCAGGCAAGAATACTGGAGTGGGTTGCCATTTCCTTCTCTACAGGACATCTATAAGTCAACCATAATGCTTTACACCTTAAATTTATGCAAGGCTAGATGTCAATTATATGTCAATAAAACTGGGGGGAAAAAGGATCAAGCCTCTTCCTGGCAGCCCCAGATGAGTTCCCAGCTGATGGTGAGCACCAGCTTGCCCACCAGGTGAGTGAAATATCTTGAAAGCAGATCAGCCCATTTTAGTTATGCTTCCCCCGCTGACACTGCCTGGAGCAGAGATAAGCCATATTTGACAAGTCTCTTAAATTGCATATTCACAAGCAAAATAACTGCTTCCCGGGGTTTTAGGCCGCTGCAGTTCTGAGTGACTTGTGACCCAGCAATAGATAAAGGGAATGATCATCCACCAGAGGAGTGGCAAACACCAGCTACACCGCCAAATTTGGTCCATCGTGCATTAAAAAAAATTTTTTTTTAATTATGGTAAACGTCACATAATATAAGACAGACTGTTTTAACCGTAGTTAACTGTACAGTTCAGTGATACAAAGTACATTCACCTGCATCTCTCACCATCATCCATCTCCTGAACTCTTCACCTTCCTAAACTGAAACTCGGTCCCCATTAAATACTAACTCCTCATCGCCCACACTCCCCGCCCAGCCCCAGCCCCTGGCATCTATCAGTGCAGTTTCTGACTCTATGAATTTGATTATTCTAGCTACCTTGTAGCATCACTTGTTTTTGTATAAAATGTTACTGAAACACAGCAATGCCCACTTGGTTCACAGATTATCTGTCTCCTTTCATGCTGCCGCTGCAGAGTTGAATATTTGTGACAGAGACCCATGGCTCTAGAAGCCTAAAGTATTTACTGTCTGGCCCTCAATGGACAAAGTTTGCAGACCCCTCATCTAGTATATTAGAAAGAGGCCCAAAGGGGAAAAGGCATTGCTCAAAGTTAACATACAAGTTAGGGACAGAAATCAAGACCAAAACTCAGGATTCTCTAATCCCACTTCTGTGCTAGTTACATCATTCCACTCAGATTTATTAAGCACCTACTATATAGTAGGCTTTAAGATGCTAGTGTCCAGATGATACGGATCATAGCTGTACCCTTTAAGCATATGAGCAGGTAAATAAATAACCACCTAGAAAAACCTATGGTAGAAGTGAGTACAGCATAGGCAGGGCAAGCACTTTTCATTCCTGCTGTGGGGACGGGACTGAATGGATTTAGCGTGCACGTGGCGACTAGAAAGAGCTCCTGGGTTCCTCCCCAGCATCTGGTCCCCCTTCTTCCAACAGCAGCACCCTAATTTTCCCTTAAATGCCATTGTCATCCTGTCAGTTCACATGGTTTGGGGGGTGGGGGTTGCTGACCTTGCCTTTTGCCTCTAGGCCTGTTTACTGTTCTTTGCTCTGCTCTGAGAATCCAGATGACACCCCTGCCAATGAAATCCTACCCTCAGACTTTGGCTGCAGCTTTCAGACAAAGAGGAATTCTTCCCCTGCTGTGGCTAAGCTGGTGTTCTGGAGCCACTGGGGACCACCTCTGCCACCACAGTGGGAAGATCTGGCCAGGACTGAAGCCCCCATAAGACGAAAGCAGAACCAGAAGCTAAAGAAAGGTTCCTCATGACACTGAATCAGATATAACTCTGGGCTCTTCCATAGATGGTAATAAGTTTCCTTTTTTCTTAAACCACATAGAATCTGTCATTGTAACTAAACAATTCCAGCCACTATCGGTTTTTTCCCTAGGCAACCACAACCTGGCACATGTCTGAATGCTTCCCTTCCCTACCCCATCTCAGCCACCGGCTATCTACATCCCCATCTTCCATCTAGGAATGCAAATTTCAGAAACCAGTGGTGCCAAGGGCACATAGGAGAGGAGCGGGGCCAAGTCTGATAATGAATTCCCATGCACTCTGTGAGCCATTTGGTGGTTATTCAAAAACCCATTCAATGTTTTTCTCCAGTGATGATAAGTACACTGTTCTTGGTATTGTGTCTGTCACCAGCTGAATGATACTGATATTTCCATTTAGGATCTTAGTAGACTCGTGGCTCTGAAAATGATGTTTCTCAGAGGAGACTGGCAGCGCAACAGATGTGTGTGAACAGAATGCCCCCAGCCCCACCCAGCCGAGCAGCTGGCTGCCCGAGATTTGCTGCCCTCAGATTCGCTGAGGTCTGGACCCTATTATTTTCAGAGATTCCTGGCTTCAGAAGGCTTTTTCTTTCCCTTTGAAATGGGGGCTGCCTCCTGAAACTGGTATCTCCCACGTGGGCAGTATAGCAGCTGGGAAGGAAGTAGTTAGCAGTGCAGTGGGGGACTTCCCTGGTAGCCCAGTGGCTAAGACTCCATGGTCCCAATGCAGAGGGCCCAGGTTCGATCCCTGATCAGGGAACTAGGATCCCACGTGCCGCAACTAAGAATTTGCATGCCTGAACAAAGATGGGAGATCCCACATGCTGCAGCTGAGACCTGGTGTAGCCAATAAATAAACAAATTCAATATTCTTGCCTGAAAAACACCATGGACTGAAGAGTCTGATGGGCTACAGTCCAAACGGTCACAAAGAGTCCAACACAACAGAGCGACTAAGCACACACACACACAAATATTAAGCAACATGATGGGTTGGCTCAGATCTTGGATCTCCAACACCTGCTGCTTCAGAATTTCCTGGGGAGCTTTCTGAAACTGCCTGTTCCAGTCCCCATTCCCTGCAAGATTCTGAGCCAGTAGGTCTGGGAGCTATCCTGATATTTACCAGGATGTCTGATTCTAAAGGGCAGCCTTGATGCAGAATCGTAGGTATGAGATGTCCAGAGGCCAGTGTCCATCTGTTTCCTCTCTGGGTGGGGGGCCTCTTCTTCCAGCCTTCAAGGTCCCACATAAGAACCCTCCCAGAGTAACTTTTGTGAGATCAGATGCTGTTGGGAGCAATAGTAGAGACCGTTGATGTCGTGCAACCCTGTAACTTCCAAATAAGAACCAGAAAGGCCAATTGAATTTCCCAAGATCACACAGCAAGTCTACGGATTAAACCAGGGTACAAACCAGGGAGGCTGAACATAGAAAGCTCTCCTGGGCCTGGTTTCCTACACTGAATTATGGATGGGGTGGTATCCCCTGATTGGGCTTCCCAGGTGTTTCAGAGGTTAAAGAATCCACCTGCCAATGCAGGAGATGCAGGAGATGCGGGTTCGATCCCTGGGTCTGGAAGATCCCCTGGAGGAAGAAATGGCAACCCACTCCAGTAGTCTTGCCAAGAAAATCCTATGGACAGAGGAACCTGGCAGCTTACAGTCCATGGCGTCGCAAAGAGTTGGACACCACTGAGCAACTGAGCACACGGACATGCTCTCCTCTGATTAGCACACTCAGCCTCCAGTGCAGACTCAGCAGCCTTTTTCTCCATCCTCATAAGTGAGAGGAAGCTGCCCACTGAGGCAGGGGAGGAGAGGGGCTTCTCTCAGTTCCTCGCTCCCAAGCACAAGCTTTGGGCTCTGCAGAAGCTGCTTGGAGTTTAACATGCATCTCAGCAGCATCTATAAGTAAACTTTCCTTTCCTCTTCCAGCCTGGGGTGGCCCTGTATGGTGGATATGCCCCTCTACTTCCCTCCCTCCTCCTTTCTTAAGCTGCTACCCCTAGTACTCCATAAAGCCACACAACCACTTAGAATCGGCTCTTTCCAGGCCAGTGTGTCAGCAAGCATGAGTGATGGAGCCCACAGACCATTGTTCAGAGGAGGATGTTAGTGAGTCAGCAGGGGAGACATTCCTGGCTGGCTGGGAGGTAGAATAATGACACCTTTGCTGTGACTTCCTAAAAATAGAGCAGGCGGAGAAGGTGGTCATCCAGGGATAAGTCCTAGGAATCCAGTGCCCTGGGCACTTGATCAGTTAGGCTGTAATTCACCATAGGACTCTAGCTTCTGGTTTGCCCTCTGGTAATTGAAGAGTTGTTTCAGGCCGTTTGTGGTGGAGCTTCTAAGCCTTTGGGGGGGGTGGGTTTCAGGAACTTTCAGGATGCAATATAAACCACAGAACACTCCGTACCCAAAATTTATATACACATTTATTCAACCATTCCCTAGAGTTTCAGGGATTCATGGAATCCTGGACACTTAGTCATGGGCTCTGGCAAAGAATTCCTTATCTACAGACTCTGATGTTTGGTAAGTCTATGGAACACATTTCTTCCAAATTCTCCCTTCCTTCTGCTTCATAAAACCAAACCGTTTGTTCTTTTTGTTGTCATTTATTCATAAAACACTTATCAAGTGCTCTCCAGCTCCCTGGGGGAACTTTGAGCATTCCTGGGACTGGGGGAGAGGAGAGCTGTCCCTTGCAGTGTTTGCAAGAAGGGCCCGGGTATTGGAGATGCAGAGACACTGAGGAAGTGATGGCCAAGGGGAAACAGATGGTCAGAGTGGGCTGGCTTCAAAGCCCAGAAGTCATTCTCCATTCTCCACCCTCATCCCTTCCCCTGGGATGTTGTAAGGGCAGAGATCCTTCTTCCAGCCCTAGGAAGAGTCATAGCTTGTCTTAGGCAGCCCTGGCAACCCCATCCCTCTATGTGAGTATTCCTGGCCCCAGTAATGGTCAAAGAGACGTGTGTGTGTGTGTGTGTGTGTATAAAACTGATCCACATTTTTTGTACATTGTAAATCAACTAATTTTCATTAAAAGAATACACATCAAATTTTTAAAAATTGCTTTAGGAGGTTAGTATGAGGATTTCTGCCTAATTGCTATGACCATCTTGTGACTTCAAGATGACAAGAGTGAAAATGAAAAAAAACTAACAGTTTATGAAGGAGGAACAAAAAGGTAAGAAGAGACTTGGCTCCTGAAGGATCTCATTGCACCTCTGACTGGCCCTGGATCCTCAGACTCTGAGTCTTCTTATGAAGTGAGATAATAAGTGCATATTTAATTTAAGATACTACTGGATGAATTTTAACAGAAAACATTCCTGATGCAAGTGAACAATCAGGGTCTTCAGTAGGAGTATGAACCTGGTCAACCACCAGGGCTCAGAGAAGGAAGTGATCTACTCTAGTTGGAGGGGAAGGAGGGGATTAAGGAAGACTCAAAGCAGGTGGCAGCTTTGGGTCAAGTCAAAAAGGATTGCTTCTTCTTTCTCTTTTTTTGGATGAGGTTGAAACAACTAGTGCCAGATGAAAAGGTGGATAAGAGAGGAGAAGAGTCCAGAGTGCAGTTGCCTCTCTCCCCATGGAGATGGGATGAGCCACTCTCTTAGCACATAGATATGTTCACCAACTGAGAAGATCCCCCAAACCCCCTGTTTCGGGTTTTAATGGTTGTTTCATCGTGTAGGCATGATCGATAAATCATTGTCCATTGGTGATTGAACTCAACTGGCAGCCCCTTTCCCTTCCCCTGAAATGAGGTGAGACTGAAAATTCCAGTCCTGTAGTCACAGGGTTGGTTCCTCTGAGAACCAGTCTCCATCCTAAGTTATCTAAGGGCCCACCAAGAGTAACCTCATTAGCGTAAACTCATAAGCTCATTATGAATAATAAAAGACATTCCTATATCTTAGGAAATTTCAAGGGTTTTAGAACCTAGCATCATGGTGTCAAGAACCAGGGACAGAGACCAAATGCATATTTTTATTATACCACAGGTTGTTTAACCAACTATTTATAAGGAGTCTCAACTTTTAGAATATAAATAGAGTGAACAGGTCCCTTTTGAAAATAAAGGGGGCACGGGGCACATTAACCAGGACTGTCCTGGGTACACTGGGATGTGTGGCTACCTTAGTACAGAAATAGCTTCCATTCTCCAGTAGATGCTTCTGTTAGCACCTAGCTCTTCTTCCCCTGCCCCTTTCCTACTGAGCTTTGTTTCTGATCTTCAGTTGCTCAGTCATCTCCGACTCTTTGCTTTCCTTTGGACTGTAGTCTACCATGTTTCTCCATCCATCAAATTCTCCAAGCAAGAACACCGTAGTGGGTAGCCTTTTCCTCCTCCAGGGGATCTTCCCAACTCAGGAATCAAACCCACATCTCTCATGTCTCCTGCTTTGCAGGAGGATTCTTTATCCACTGAGCTATCAGGGGGAAGCTTCTACTGAGTAGTGGTCCCATTATACCATTTTGGTGAGAACTTTTCATTTTATTCAGTTCAGTTCAGTGGCTCAGTCGTGTCCGACTCTTTGCAACCCCATGAATCGCAGCATGCCAGGCCTCCCTGTCCATCACCAACTCCCAGAGTTCACTCAAACTTACGTCCATCGAGTCCATGATGCCGTCCAGCCATCTCATCCTCGGTCGTCCCCTTCTCCTCCTGCCCCCAATCCCTCCCAGCATCAGAGTCTTTAACAATGAGTCAACTATTCGCATGAGGTGACCAAAGTACTGGAGTTTCAGCTTTAGCATCATTCCTTCCAAAGAACACACAGGACTGATCTCTTTTAGAATGGACTGGTTGGATCTCCTTGCAGACCAAGGGACTCTCAAGAGTCTTCTCTAACATCACAGTTCAAAAGCATCAATTCCTCGGCACTCAGCTTTTTTCACAGTCCAACTCTCACATCCATACGTGACTACTGGAAAAACCATAGCCTTGACTAGACGGACCTTATTGGCAAAGTAATGTCTCTGCTTTTGAATATGCTATCTAGGTTGGTCATAACTTTCCTTCCAAGGAGTAAGTGTCTTTTAATTTCATGGCTGCAGTCACCATCTGCAGTGATTTTGGAGCCCCCCCAAAATAAAGTCTGACACTGTTTCCACTGTTTTCCCATCTATTTCCCATGAAGTGACGGGCCCAGATGCCATGATCTTCGTTTTCTGAATGTTGAGCTTTAAGCCAACTTTTTCACTCTCCTCTTTCACTTTCATCAAGAGGCTTTTTAGTTCCTCTTCATTTTCTGCCATAAGGGTGGTGTCATCTGCATATGGAGAAGGCAATGGCAACCCACTCCAGTACTCTTGCCTGGAAAATCCCATGGACAGAGGAGCCTGGTAGGCTGCATTCCATGGGGTTGCTAAGAGTCAGGCACGACTAAGCAACTTCAGTTTCACTTTTCACTTTCATGCACTGAGGAAGGAAATGGCAACCCACTCCAGTATTCTTGCCTGGAGAATCCCAGGGACAGAGGAGTCTAGTGAGCTGCCGTCTATGGGGTCGCACAGAGGTGGACTTGACTGAAGCAACTTAGCAGCAGCAGCACCAGCATCTGCATATCTGAGGTTATTGATATTTCTCCTGGCAATCTTGATTCCAGCTTGTGCTTCTTCCAGTCCAGCGTTTCTCATGATGTACTCTGCATAGAAGTTAAATAAGCAGGGTGACAATATACAGCCTTGACATACTCCTTTTCCTATTTGGAAACAGTCTGTTGTTCCATATCCAGTTCTAACTGTTGCTTCCTGACCTGCACATAGATTTCTCAAGAGGCAGGTTAGGTGCTCTGGTATTCCCATCTCTTTTAGAATTTTCCATAGTTTATTGTGATCCACACAGTCAAAGGCTTTGGCATACTCAATAAAGCAGAAATAGGTGCTTTGCTGTAACTCTCTTGCTTTTTCGATGATCCAGCAGATGTTGGCAATTCGATCTCTGGTTCCTCTGCCTTTTCTAAAACCAGCTTGAACATCTGGAAGTTCATGGTTCACATATTGCTGAAGCCTGGCTTAGAGAATTTTGAGCATTACTAGTGTGTGAGATGAGTGGAATTATGTGGTAGTTTGAGCATTCTTTGGCATTGCCCTTCTTTGGGATTGGAATGAAAACTGACCTTTTCCAGTCCTGTGGCCACTGCTGAGTTTTCCAAATTTGCTGGCATATTGAGTGCAGCACTTTCACAGCATCATCTTTCAGGATTTGAAACAGCTCCACTGGAATTCCATCACCTCCACTAGCTTTGTTCATAGTGATGCTTTCTAAGGCCCACTTGACTTCATATTCCAGGGTTTCTGGCTCTAGGTGAGTGATCACACCATCACGATTATGTTGGTCGTGAAGATCTTTTTTGTACAGTTCTGTGTATTCTTGCCATCTCTTCTTAATATCTTCTGCTTCTGTTAGGTCCATAGCAATTTTATCCTTTATGGAGCCCATCTTTGCATGAAATGTTTCCTTGGTAACTCCAATTTTCTTGAAGAGATCTCTAGTCTTTCCCATTCTGTTCTTTTCCTCCATTTCTTTGCATTGATTGCTGAGGAAGCCTTTCTTATCTCTTCTTGCTATTCTCTGGAACTCTGCATTTTATTGGGTTGGCCAAAAAGCTCATTTGGGCTTTTCTGTAACAGCCTATGGAAAAAACCTAAATGAACATTTTAGCCAACCCAGTATCTTCACGTTGAGTCAACGCTCTGCATGGCACACCAGACCCTGAAAGTGCAGGCATGTTGGATCCTTTGAGCCCTCAGAGCAGCCTGGGTGGGGCCCGGGGCAATCAGAGCTCCTGGCCAAGGGCCTTGGGCCATGAGTATTCAATACACAGTGTCTTTTTCTAGGAGACTTTGGAAGGACTTTTTAGGTTATTAGTAGAATCTCATTTTGGGGTGTAAGACACAATATTGTTCATTTAATTAACTCACTCCAATTCCAAATGCAATTAAAACTCCTCTCCTCCTCTTTCCTGTACAAGTACAGGAGCTCCCTCTGAGCAGACAGAGCCACGAGTGTTTGGCAAGCAGAGCAAGCTCTGGATCCAAGCCCTGCTTCCTGCCTCTGCTGGGCAGCCCTGTGCTGGACACGGAGCACAGACATACAGAATACACGCCACAGAGACCAGTGATCCTGGGCTGGTGCAGGGCCATTGCTCATGTACTTTCTCTCCAAAGAGGCTCCTCAGTGCCAGTACAGTCAGCTCTGCTAGCACATGATTATATTATGAGCTCCCGAGAATCACTGTGCTATGTCAACCATGCAGTTACAAACCGCAGGGCTTGTAATGGGGGAAATGGCGAAGGGCACAACCCTGGAAAATATTCTCAGGGACACGTTTTGTTTTGTTTTGTTTTTTAAGGTAGCAACCTCATAAAGATAGTGCCACATTCTTGCATATATTAAATGGTTAAGAAACACAGACATGTATGTTCAGCCCTAGGTCATGTCTGACTCTTTTCAACCCATGGACTATAGCCCACCAGGCTCCTCCATCCATGGGATTTCCCAGGCAAGAATATTGGAGTGGGTTGCCATTTCCTCCTTCAGGGGATCTCCCCAGCTCAGAGACTGAACCTGCATTTCCAGTATTGGCAGGCGGATTCTTTACCACTGAGCCACCTGGGAAGCTAAGAAACGCATAACTACCATGATAAATAGGGCATCTTTCCTTGAGAGAGAACTGAAGTTTGCCTGTGGAAGTCAGGGAGGGTTGTGTGGTGTGGTGGGAGAGGGTTATCTGAAATCTGTGGGATAGCTATGACACCAGATGGGGGTAGGTGCGCCTTGTAACACACGTAGAGAACTGAGCAAGCTGTGGCTGTCTGAAACTCCTGCGCGCGCGCGTGTTCGCGTGTGTGTGTGTGTGCACGTGTGTTTGTGTACGTCTAGTGACAATGCTGAGTTTAACTGGAGTCTTATCATCCTGGAAAACAGCGATGGCTAAAGAAACCCCCTCACCTTTCTGTGTTCCAGAAACATGCCTAAAGCCATTCTTCTTGCGTAAATGAGATAAGGTTCTGGATGACCATCCTTATTAATCCGAGACAAGGCTGTACACAGACCCTCCAAATTCCCATTCCTGGCCTTGTAAAGGAGTAGCTGAATTGTTTTGTCCCAGTCAGAACAAAGGGCTTCCCAGGTGGTGCTAGTGGTAAAGAACCCGCCTGCCAACGTAGGAGACATAAGAGAAGTAAGTTAGATTTCTGGGTCGGGAAGATCCCCTGGAGGAGGAAATGGCAACCGACTCCAGTATTCTTGCCTGGAGAATTCCATGGACAGAGGAGCCTGGCGGGCTACATTCCATAGGGTTGCAAAGAGTCGAACATGATTCAAGCAACTTAACAATCAGAACAGAATTCTTGTCAGCCAAACTTTGGTTTAAGGCTCTCTCCTTCCCTGAGGCCCCTGAACTTGGCCCACCGTGGACCTGAACCAGCATCCAGCCCTCCTTAGCAACCTCCTGAGAGTCTGCTGACGTTCTCCAAGTTACTCTGTCTGTTTCATCCTTCTCTCCACAGCCAGTTCCTTCTGGCCTTGATTACTTTGCTCCATAGAGGGGCTTCCCTGATGGCTCAGATGGTAAAGAATCTGCCTGCAATGCAGGAGACCTGGGTTTGATCCCTGGAAAAGGAAATGGCAACCCATTCTAGTATTCTTGCCTGGGGAATCCCATGGACAGAGGAGCCTGGCTGGAGTCCAGGGGTCACAGTGAGTTGGACACAAATGAGTGACTAGTACACACTGAAGAAAACTTCTTGCCTAAACCACGGACCTCATGGTGGATGTTTCTCCATACTACAGCTGTGCCTTGCCCCCTTCCTCTCCTTTCAATAAACCGTTCAAATGAAGTCTCTCCTTGCTTCAGTCCAGATTTGTTTTTTATTTCTCACTATGAAATTGGGTCAGAAGGTGGCAGTTTTCTGCTTTCACCTAAAGCTTCTTGTGGATGAAATAAAAATTTGCATTATGCTCAAGTGGTTCTCTGACATATCAATTGTGTTGGAACAGATTCCATTTTCAAAACAAGTGTTAAAGCAGAAGTGACTATAGATATCTGGTCCAGACAGCCTGCATCTCAACCGTGGACACAGCTTATCCACATGGCAGGTCCCCAGTTACATCATAGTCCTTTTAGATCCATGGAACGAAAGATGCTGGGTTCGTGTTTTGGTAACACTGTGAAGTGTTTGCAAAAATCCATGACATTTCAATCATTTCCCATCCTTATCTTTATCTCCAAGCAAAGCCTTTCTTCTCAGGGTTTGCTCCTAGAGTTGACCTCACATTCTGAAAAAGCATACCATTTCAACATAAAAGGGATTTTAAAAATCACTTCCTCCCATGCCTTCATTTCACAAAGAAGGAAAAGGAGGTTGCTGACACTTAAGTTCCTCAGGGCAGATCCTGGGCCAGATTGTTATGAGACTCATGCTTAGCTTAGGACCTGGTAAGATCAGGTAGGTCCTCAGGAGGAATCAAAATGAACTGAAAACCCGAAGTGAAGGTGGAGCGAGAGTCAGTGAAGCAGGAGGTCTTACTTGGTAAGACCTCAAATCACTTACTTGTAATTTGAGAAATTACACCAACTGACTGGAGGCTACTCTTGACCTCCCAAAGTCAACCAACAGTTGTTCTCAGTCTTCCCCTCTCAGTTCCCTAAGCTGGTCCCTAAGCTGCCCAATATAGAGAGGTACCTTAGGGCTCAGGGAAGATTGAACTGAACCTTTTTGATTTTTCCTGTTTATTTTTGCCCATATTAGAGTAGATGATGTGGATTACAAATGGTCAGACCACATACTCTAAAATGTGACTCCTCTGGGAGTTTTTAATCTATGCAAGACACAGACAAGCACAGCAGGGAAAAATGAAAATATCTCAGCTTCATTAGAGGAAATTTATGAGCTTGTCTAGGGTCGCCATGGTGACCAAAAGACAGGATCTATTTGTAGATGCCAGTACCTGTAGATGATCTCAGGTATGGGACAGAGCTACGTTTACTGATCACAAACTATGTCTCAGGCTGCCTAACATATATTCCTTTATTTCATCCTTAAAATTCCTATGAGGTGGCTTGTCTTTTCCCATTTAGAATGGAGGAAATGGAGACTCAGAGGCACCAAGCTATATTTGCTAAAGACCACACAGACCTCAGATGGTTGGATGGGATCACCTATTCACTGGATGTGAACTTGGGCAAACTCTGGGAGATGGTGAGGGACAGAAAAGCCTGGCCTGCTGCAGTTCACGGGGTCACAAAGAGTTGGACACGACTTGGCAACTAAACAACAACACACAGACCTGATCTGAACTCAAGTCTATCTGGCCCTGAAGCCTTTGCAAATTGAACTTTTTAAAACTGGCTTAGGTTCACTCACTGGTGGAAGCTGTTATAAAACCTCACAGAAGGAGTTTCCTGGTGGCCGTGAGGTTAGGATTCTGGGCTTTTACTACCGTGGACTACAGTTCAATATCTGGTCGGGGAACTGAGATCCTGCAAGCCACATGGTGCAAAAAACCCCAAAAATAAACAAACAAAACCTCACAGACATACACACATGCCCAAGGAAGCATATCAGAGAGGGGGTCAGGATTCAGCCTGTCTTTTGCTGTTCTCCTTTTTCCTACTTTAGTTTCTTTCTTTGCTCCAAGAGAAAACGAATCAGCTAGCTTCACTTAATCACGCAGAGTGGAGTTCTGGCCCTCCAAGGGTGACTGTCTTAGATCAAGGTTCAATCCTTGTCTAACCAGTTGATCCTGGTGGTGAGTGCAGGTTCTCTGGGCACAGACCCTGAAGCACGCACTTAAGCACAAGAGTTTATGTGGAAGGTGCAGGGCAGAGTGGTAGGAGAGTACAGAAGTGACCCAAGAAAGGGGTGGCGTGTTATTAAACCAGGAAAAAGTAGAGTTAATTCCCTGAGAAAAAACCCAGCACAAAATATAGGCCTCAGGTTTTCCTCACCTGAAGTCGGGGAGAACAGAGGTATTTATACACGAACTCTCTGAGTCACCTGTTGAGGGCTGCTCCTTGGGGAGTGCCGCTGGTCATTTTCGGCTAGATCTGTACCTGGAAAGAACAACCTTCCTCAGTTCTGGGGGGTGGGGGAAGCCTTGAGGCTGAGGAAAGCAGATACTGGCAGCTGGAAATGTGCTGGAGTCCATTAAAAGGCTACAGGGGCACTTCCCAGGTAGTCCAGTGGTTAAGTTTTCACCTTGCAATGCAGGGGCGTGACTTTGATACCTGGTAGAGGAACTAAGGTCCCGCAAGCCACAGGGTATGGCCAAAAATTTAAGAAAAAAAAAAAAAGACCCCAGGGAATTGGGAAGGACAACAAGAGCTTCTGCCACACCAGAGTGGCACGGACACAGAAGCAAAAGCATGGTGACCTTTCTGCAAGGCTCTGCCCCTGGACACCTGGTTCAGAAGAGAACAAAGGGGGTGGCGGACACTGAGTGTGATTTAGATGCTTCTCATAGACAATGGCCTCCCACTCCTTTGAGAAGACCAAACTGTTTTTCCAACATAATCTGTAATAATAGCAGGCTAACATTTCATGCATGAACCCATTCCTCTCAAATTCCTGCAGGGTAGCACTGTTATTTTCATTTTACGGAAGAGAAAACTGAGGCTAAGATAACAGAGACAATATATTTTTTATTGTAATTGACACTGTTGTGCCGATCTCTGCCGTTACAGCAAGTGACTCAGTTATATACTATATGAATTCTATTTTTATATTCTTTCCATTATGGTTTAACCACAGGATATTGAATCTAGTTCTCTGTGCTCTACAGTCTGTTAGTTGCTCATTCGTGTCTGGCTCTTTGCGACCCCATGGACTGTAGACTGCTAGTATCCTCTGCCCATGGAATCCTCCAGGCAAGAATGCTGGAGTGGGGTGCCATTTCCTTCTCCAGGGGATCTTCCTGACCCAGGGATTGAACCCAAGTCTCCTGCATTGCAGTTGAATTCTTTACTGTCTGAGCCACTACGGAAGCCCATGATATACAGTGGGATCTTGTTGTTCATTCATTCTGTATATAGTAGTTTACATCCACCTGGCAATACAGGAGACACAGGTTCAATCTATGGGTCAGGAAGATCACCTTGGCAGAGCGGCTTTACCTTAGACTTTTATAGGAAGAAGTAGGTAAGTCATAGGTGGCGTGATGTAGAGTTGGAATTGTTCTGCAATCAGAAGTCTCAACCAGCTGATTAGGAAGTGTTTATCCAAATCACTGCAGATGGTGTCTGCAGCCATGAAATTAAAAGAGTCTTGCTCCTTGGAAGAAAAGCTTTTAAGATGAAGGTCAAGTCCTTAGCAAGGCCTCCAGGCCCCACCGACCTGGCTTCACTATAGACCCCCTACCCGCCACCCCCACCCCGTACACTCCAGCCTCGCTGCTCTTTCTGGAATATTCCATGCTCTCTCTTGCTGTAGAACTCTTTTGGCTCAAGCTGTGCTCTTTCCTCCAAAGCTCTTCAACCATAAGCTAGCACTGACACCTCAAGCTTGGCTATTTACCTCCTCTTTGATGGTCAGATCAGGTTTCTTTGTTTAAAATCCTCAACTACAAGACGTTTAACAATCAATTTGAAACTACTTACCTTCATTTGAATGTCTTCTAAATGTGTTGCTGTTGTTCAGTCACTAAGTTGTGTCTGACTCTTTGTGAACCCAGGGACTGCAACGTGCCAGGCTTCCCTGCTCTTTATTATCTCCCTGAGTTTGCTCAAACTCATGTCCATTGAGTCAATGATGCCATCCAACCATCTCATCCTCTGTCATCCCCTTCTCCTCCTGCCTTCAGTCTTTCCCAGCATCAGGGTCTTTTCCAATGAGTCAGTTCTTTGCATCAGGTGGCCAAAGTATTGGAGTTTCAGCTTCAGCATCAGTCCTTCCAAGAATATTCAGGGCTGATTTCCTTTAGGATGGACTGGTTGGATCTCCTTGCAGTCCAAGGGACTCTCAAGAGTCTTCAACACCACAGTTCAAAAGCACCAGTTCTTTGGCACTTAGCCTTCTTTATAGTCCAACTCTCACATCTGTACATGATTACTGGAAAAACCATAGCTTTGACTATATGGACCTTTCTTGGCAAAGTGATGTCACTGCTCTTTAATATGCTGTCTAGGTTTGTCATAACTTCTCTTCCAAGAACTAAGCTTATTTTAATTTTGTGACTGCAGTTATCATTTACAGTGATTTTGGAACCCAAGAAAATAAAATCTGTCACTGTTTTCACTTTTCCCCTTCTATTTGCCATGAAGTGATGGCACTGGATGTCATGATCTTAGTTTTTTGGAATGTTGAATTTTAAGCCAGCTTTTTCTAGAATATGTAAAAAGTATTAAACAACTGTATCTTCCATGCTGCCATGTATAATCAGAACAGATAGCTACGTTCTTATGAGTAGTGAGTGCCTTCTAAACTAATTATTTGTATTAACTAATTGAATCCTTATTATAACCCTATTATACTATTATTAATGTCATATGAACAAACTGAGGCTCACAGAAGTTCAGTAATTTTACTGATGGTCACCCAGCAAGTAAATGACAGGGCTGGAGTTTGAACCTTGGTCAGTTTCCTTAGCCCAACCATTGAAGGACCCTATTTCCCTTAGTTATTGTTGACCCAGGGCCTGGAAAGTTCGGTGTGATTCCTTCACCTTGCTTCAGGCTTGTGTCTGAACAGCCCCACCTCAGAATAGGCACATTCTTTTTTCTTTCTAAACTTTCATTTTTATTTTTTAAGTTGTGAAAGTATGACAACACATTTACGGGAGACTTGGAAAATAGGGAACAAAGGTACATATAGTTCCACTATATTTTACAATTATTTGTTTTATGTAGTTAAATTAAGATTTTTAGTTGGAGTTTCAGTATCAGACTCTCAGAAATTAATAGGATGAATGTACAGAGAAGTAGAAGAATATAGTAGACCTGAGAAGCATTGTGAACCAATTCGACATAATTAAGATTTACACAATTTTCACATAGTAGCAGGATGTAAATTCTCCTCAAGTTCAGAACGGGCACATTCTTTTCCTCGACTGGCTATCACATTCCCTCATCAGGGAAACAAGGCCTGGGACCCACGCTGTACCCTTCAGACGACTTTGCTAATCTTTGCTCTGGCCTGCTGGCTCAAGACCGGAAGCCTCCCTTTGGAGGGAAATAGTTCATTTCCTAGTTACTGAGGGACATCTCCTCAGGGTACCCAAGTTCTGACAACAAACACCCACTCAGATAACCAGAAAAATCCAAACTCGGCTGAACACTTCAGAAGACAGATTGTCTGCTGTTTCTCTTTTTACACAATAAACTTTTGAAATGCTGTGAGGGAAAAACAAATTCTGGAATTTGTAGATATTTAGATGCTTTGAGGAAGCTGGCTGTTTGAAACCCCCGATGAGAAGGCTTTTGTTAAGTGCAGAACCGGATTTGTAATTCAAACAACTACCCCTAGCCAGCTAAAAACAACAGCTTCTGTTTTTTTCTGGCACTTTCTATAGAATAGAAACTGTACACATTTTCACATCTACCATCTCTTTTCATAACAACTTTATTGTGACATAATTCACATACTGTACCATTCGCCCTTTTAAAATATACACTTTTAAGTATATTCACAAGAGTGTGCAACCACCACCCCTCCTAATTCCAGAACATTTCCATCATCCCCAAAAGAAAACCCACACCAGTCAGCACTCTTAATTCCGTCTTCTCCCAGCCCCGTTAGTCACTGTAGGGGAGCAAAACTTGCCACCCCCAAATGTCTCTTTAGCAGGCAGATTCTTTTGAACTGAAAATAATCAAGACCTAAAAGAGTCAGGAAGAAATCTTGACCTTCCTCCTAACTGCTTGAAGAATCTAAAGACAGGGCCCACAAAGAATATGGGATAGGTTTAGGGAGAAATTCTTAAAAGACCAGAGTCCACTCTGTGTCCCACTGACCCTTCATGGCCCAGCAAACTCTTTTTTTTAAACCAAACGTTTGCTTTTATATCTCTGTGTCAGTTGCCTTCCTCCCCCTTTGAAGTCCCAAACCTCTGCCCACAACATTGTCTTTTGCTTCAGCTGAAGATGGTATTCAGCTATTTTGGTGAGTTAGTGTTCTCTCCATGCACACATGTTATTAAGTTTTGCTTGATTTTCTCCTGCTAATTTATCTCATGTTAATTGCGTTCTTAGACCAGCAGAAGGGGAGAGGAAATTTTCTTCCTCCTTAACAGTTGGCAGTGAGGATGGGATGCAGCTTTAGCGACTGGACACGATTCACCCCGAAGCTGCTGCAGTGAAGAGATCCTGGGAAAGCTGACAAAACCTGGCAGAAGGTGAGAATCCTTACCGAGTCTGTCAGTCTCCTGGATCTCTGCCATTAGGATCTGTTGGAAACAAGAATGGCAAGAGTTTTTCTCTTTTCTAAAATTAGGTTATCAGGAGGAAATATTTGTAGGGTTCCTTGGACACAGCAACTCTTGAAATTCGATGGAGTGCTCTTAGTTTGTTTCTTCTTTTCTTCCCAGAGATGATCCCTGTTTCTCTTCGTGTCTGTCTTTTGTGTTCTTTGTTATAAAAGGAGGAAACCCATTGGTCTGATTAGGTTTTCCTTTTGCCTTGCTCTGTGTTTTGAGAGCTTGGCTTGCAAACCCCGTTGGAAGATTCTCTCTGGTCTCTGCCATCTGGAAGGCATACACACTGGTGTGCATTTGGCAGCCAGTCAAATAGACTGGGATTCCTAGCAGTCCCTTTGTCAAGCCGTGCCATCTCTCAGGGAAGTTTGTCATAAGGGGTCCCAGTCCCTAAGGGGCCTCTGTCATCTGAACCTTTGTTGCTTTATTAGTGATGCAATAGAGGTCTTCACTTTTAAAGACTGTTTTTGGACCTTTCTGGACCTTGTGAGGATAGCATCCTTTTGCCTTCTCTTGTGCAGATGCCTCTTGCAACTTAACTGGGTTGCTCTTAAGATACTGCTTGTCAATGGCCAGAAGATGGATCCTTTAAACTGAAAAACTGGCAAGGTTTTTAGACAGCTCTCACCATAGGTCTCATTGGTACCTGTAAAAAAATCAAATTTTAAGGTTGATACAATATAACAGCTAACCTTAAGCATAACAACAATAACAGTTTGGGAAGCCTTATGGAGTCCACAAATTTGGAAAACTCAGCAGTGGCCGTAGGACTGGAAAAGGTCAGTTTTCATTCCAATTCCAAAGAAAGGCAACGCCAAAGAATGTGCAAACTACCACACAATTGCACTCCTCTCACATGCTAGTAAAGTATAGCTCAAAATGCTCCAAGCCAGGCTTCAGCAATATGTGAACCATGAACTTCCAGATGTTCAAGCTGGTTTTAGAAAAGGCAGAGGAACCAGAGATCAAATTGCCAACATCCCCTGGATCATGGAAAAAGCAAGAGAGTTCCAGAAAATCATCTATTTCTGCTTTACTGACTATGCCAAAGCCTTTGACTGTGTGGATCACAATAAACTGTGGAAAATTCTGAAAGAGANCACCTCATGCGAAGAGTTGACTCATTGGAAAAGACTTTGATGCTGGGAGGGATTGGGGGCAGAAGGAGAAGGGGACGACAGAGGATGAGATGGCTGGATGGCATCACCGACTCGATGGACATGAGTCTGAGTGAACTCCAGGAGTTGGTGATGGACAGGGAGGCCTGGTGTGTTGCAATTCATGGGGTCGCAAAGAGTCGGACACGACTGAGCGACTGAACTGAACTGACCTGAACTGAATGGAGTCCGATTGATATCTTTGCTTCCTCTCATGGGGCTTACAGATGCTCGTAAAAAAAAATTAAATCTATTAACAAGACAATTAAAAGCTGAGAGGAACTTTAATGGATTCTTTCCATTAAGCTGTCTGATCAAATATGAGTCTATGCATATCTATCTCAAATATGACATTCTAGGCAAAGCCCTGGTAATATAACCAATGTTTGTAATTGTACTCTAAGAACAGATTCTTAGTGAATTTACGCAAATAACAATATCACCTGAAAATAAGAATATTCCCTCAGTTCAGTTCAGTCACTCAGTTGTGTCTGACTCTCTGCGATCCCAGGTACTGTAGCATGCCAGGTTTTCCTGTCCATCAACAGCTCCCAGAGTTTACTCAAACTCATGTCCATCGAGTCGATGATGCTATCAAAGCATCTCATCCTCTGTCGTCCCCTTCTCCTCCCGCCTTCAACCTTTCCCAGCATCAGGGTCTTTTCCAAAAAGAGTCAGTTCTTCACATGAGGTGGCCAAAGTATTGGAGTTTCAGCTTCAGCATCAGTCCTTCTAATGAATATTCAGGACTGATTTCCTTTAGGATGGGCTGGTTGGATCTCCTTGCAGTCTAAGGGACTCTCAAGAGTCTTCTCCAACACCACAGTTCAAAAGCATCAATTCTTCAGTGCTCAGCTTTCTTTACAGTCCAACTCTCACATCCATACCTGACTACTGGAAAAAACATAGCTTTGACTAGACAGACCTTTGTTGACAAAGTAATGTCTCTGCTTTTTAATATGCTGTCTAGGTTGGTCATAGCTTTTATTCCAAGGAACAAGCAAGAGTTCCCAAATTCTAGGAGATTAGGTATGGAGAAAAATATTTCAAACAAAAAGTGATAAAAGTATAATCATATCCATCAGCTCATATTTAGATGATCTTCGCGCCTGTTGCTGCATGAGACACTCAGTTTACCAGAACAGCTGATGACATCATAAGAGAGATTTTAAACTGCAAAAGATGCTTAGACCCTGACATCTAGAAGTCTTCTTGACTGGCATTTCTCAGGACTAAGACGATAGGTTTATAAGTTGCTCCAATCATTTATCTTTATTTTTCTTTTGTCTCCATAGAAATGTATTGCTTACACTCTATAAACCTAACTTTGATAACCCAGCTGCATCACTGCCTCATGGAATGAACTTAACTACATTGACCTAGTGTCAAGACTAAAGGAACTGGCTTAATGAGATGGAACAATCTCTACCAACTCATTCTGGACTGAGAAACTTTTCTCTTTTCGCCACGCCACACGGCATGTGGGGTCTTAGTTCCCAGACCTGGGATTGAACCTGCGCTCCCTGCAGTGAAGCGCAGATCCTTAACCACTGGACTGCTAGGGAAGTCCTGGACTGTGAAACTTCTTAAAAGAGGCTTCAAGGCTGGTAATGTAGGGAGGCAAGACTTGCCATCCCAAAATGTCTCTTTAGCATGCAGACTATTTTGAACTGAAAATAGTCAAGGCCCAAAAAAGACACAGGAGGAAATGCTGACCTTTCCCTTAACTGCCTGAAGAATTTAGACAGAAGGCCTGTTACAGTGGTAGAGCTATCCCCAGAGATGTCTGCAAAGCATATGGGCTAAGTGTGATGGGGAGCTTCTTAGAGACTGGAGTCCACTCTAAGTCCCATTGACCCTGCATGGCCCAGCAAACATTTATTCACCAAACATTTGCTCTTCCATCTTATGTTAATCGCCTTCCTCCTTAAAAGCCCCAAACCCCTACCAGTAATATCCTCTATTGTTTTCAGCTGAAGATAGTGTTTAAGGTGAGATTTCAAACACTATGGTGAATTACTGTCTCTTTGTATCTCTCTATTTTATGTGTATGAAGCTTTGTTTGATTTTCTCCTGTTAATTTCTCTCATGTCAATTTAATTCTCAGAAGAACTAGATAAGTTAGAGGAAATTTTTTGCGTCTGCAACACCACAAACTACTCACTATCTCTATAGATTTGTCTAATTTGAACATTTCATATAAATGGAACTTACAATATGCGGTATTTTGTGTCTAGTTTCTATCACTTAGCGTGATGTTACCAAGGTCGACTCATCCTACACCATGTACAATTACCACATTCCTTTAATGACCAAGTAATACTCATTGTAAAGAAATGACATATTCTGTTATCCACTCATCAGATGATGGGCATTGGAGTCGTTTCCACTTTGGGCCTACTATTATCTCTTATTTATATTTATTTTAATTTTTAATTGAGATACAGTTCATATACAATATTATATAAGTTTCAGTAATACAACCGAGTGATTCAANATTGAGATACAGTTCATATACAATATTATATAAGTTTCAGTAATACAACCGACTGATTCAAAATTTTTAAAGGTTATACTAGATTTATAGTTATTATAAAGTACTAGCTATATTCCCTATGTTGTATAATATATCCTTATAATTATTTATTTTATACATTGTAGTTTGTGTGTGCCTCTTCATTCCCTACCCCTACCTTGCCCCCCAGTCTTTTCTCTATATCTGAGAGTCTTTTTCTTTCTTTTTTGTTATTTTTACTAGCTTGTTGTGTATTCTAGATTCCACATACAATACCATACGGGATTTGTCTTTTCCCCTATGATTTATTTCACTAAAGCACAGTGCTTTCCAAGTCCACCCAAGTTACTGCCAACAGCAAGATTTCATTCTTTTTTATGGCTGAGTAGTATTTCATTGTGTACATAAAAGACATCTTCTTTATCCATTCATCTGCTGGTGGGCATTTAGGTTATTTCCATATGTGGCAATGGTAAATAATGCTGCTATAAACATTAGAGTGCATGAACCTTTCAGCATTATTGTTTGGGAGATATATATATATATATATATATATATATATATATA
>SJYQ01015609.1:43463-55757 GCA_006410935.1 Redunca redunca | reverse complement strand
GATAACCAATAATATTACTAAGACTAGTTTTCTTTTCTTTTGAATAAAAAATCTAAATTGAACTCATATTTGTGAATTAATCCTGAAATGCAGTTCTCTTGAAACCCTTAACATCTTACTACTTTGTAAGGAATCACTTTCTCAAAGTCACTGTCAGTCCAAGAGGCTACAATTCTGTGGCCAGGCGATGCTGACACCGCTGGCGCATGGCCTCGTCACTTTAGCTGCTGCTTCTGGTGACCATCTGCTAAAGAAGCACTGGGCTCCATTTCCAGGCCTGACAGAGCGCCTATCTGCATCAGACTTAAAGCTACAGGACAAGGGACTTTTGTGGCTATAAATGAAATCCATTGCAGAACACACTGCCTCCCACATTATCTAGAACACATTATTAACAATAGACTCTTTTTCCAAAATTGAACTTCAACAATTTTCTTATTTACTTTACAGAAGAAAAATTAAAAAATATAAAGCTGTTAGTAACAGGTATGTGTCAGGAATGGTTATGTCATACTAAAGCCTATACAATAATACCTGTATTATCCAGAGCTGCTCTTTGCTGAGGCCACATCCGTTTAGAGTCCTTCAGATTTTTCATTTCCATCCTCTTCCTCTTCATCAGCCTTTTCATACTGATCCTCACCCTCATCATTAGGGAAGAATGATGCAGACACTGGGGTCAGAAGTTGGCGGGGAAAATATTCCAACCTAAAATCAGCAGCAGAGTCTAGGCCTGAGAGAAGAGAAATAGGTTTAATAAAAGAAAAAACAAATAATGCCTGGATACATTTCTACCCCCCATCATGTCTGCTGCTTGACAATTTTCACAAATGGTTTTCCCCTGTTTCCAGGAGATCTCACACAGATCTCTCTGATTATTTCTGGCCCCTTTGGAGAAGGGATCTAAACCGTTTGATACTGATACCATTTTCTATGTGTTTGTCGGAACCTCAATGGAAATAAAAATGTTCGTTTGATTTAAAGACAAATTCTATGGGGACGCTCACAGATTCCTCAGTCGCTGAAAAGTGCCCCTGTGCTATGTCATCATTTCCTCGGATCCTCCTACCAAGAATATTCACATTTTTTTTAAGCCGTTGACCAAAAGGGAGGGATGCCACTTGTTTGCCTCTAGGTTGGTAGAAGGCAGCATGCTTTTTCTCGAGACCATGAAGGTCTATAGAACTGGGCTTCCAGTTCTGTGCAAATTGTGCCCGGATGTTTTTGAGAGTTTTGACCCACTACGTGACTGCTAGAGACCTGCCTTTGAGCTCAGTGGCCCCACAAGAGCCTGAAGGCTCAGCCACCACTTGCCCGCCTCGGCCCCTCCGGGAGCACAGGCCTCAACCTCCCAGTCTCAGAGGCAGCAGTCAAGGCTTCCTCGCCCAGAACTCGGCCTCCACCGCTGGTTCCTCTGTCTTCTAGGATGCAACCCCCTCCGCAAGATCCCGCAGCTCCCAGGGTGGAGCGCCCTCCACCGGGTACTCACCCTGCAAGCCTTTGCCTCCCTCTCCCAGGTCTTTCCGCTCCTGAGGAGGCACCGGACCTTCTCCAGGGTCCGAGGGTGGCTGGGAGCATCCCCCGGCCATCAGGCGGTCAGTGGAAGGCCCGAACAGGAGATGTTTGTTGTTACGGAAATTGCGTAGAAAGGAGTCGACGTGACTCCAGAACAGGGGCCCAAACGTCTCCATAGGGAACTCAAGGCCTGCAACCGCTGCGGCACCCTCCTGCTCATTCTCATCCTCCTCTTCCTCGCCCTCTCCAGACAGGGGTGCCTCCTCCTCCACGACTTCCTTCTGGAAATCAATCTCACCCTCTTCCTCGTCCTCCTCCATCTCCTCCACATCCTCCTCCATCTCCTCCTCCTCTAACGGCTCTCTACCACATTCCTCTTCCACTGCGGCCTGTGGCCAACCCTGCTCCCCGGGAAGGGCACCGGAGACCTCCAAGGAGGCCAGAAGAGCCGCGGCCTCCTCGACTTCTTCCATCCCCTCCGAAGCAGATGCTTGGACCCCAAGGAGACTGGGGTCGCGGCCCGCCCCGCCACCAGCTCTATCCGGGCCACCTGGGATCCAGTCGCGCTCCTCCGTGGCAGACATGGCAGGAGAGACGTGCCAGACAGGGATCGTCCTGCAGTGATGTCTGCGGGAAGATGGCGGCCGCTGAGTGTCACGCTGAGGAGACGCTGTTGGCGGTGGGACTGCAGGGTGGGGGTGGGGACAGCAGAGACGTCGGCTGCACAGGGAACGGGAGTCTGCGAGTTGCTGGTGTGGGCCCCACAACAGGAATGGCGAGGGGGTGGCCCGCAGACCGGCCCACCAAGACCGAAGCTGAGCTGGCGGCAGACAGGCGGGAAAGGCCGTGATGGGCTGGCGACGGTAGGTGGAGCTGGAAGGGTCAACCGGGACCGCCTCCTCCAGTGCCAGCTCTAAGCTCATTTGCCAGGAGGCAAGGATTGGCATGATCGCCGTCCAATGAGTGAGCCCGCAGGCCGGCCCACCAAGACTGAAGAGTCCAACTCTTTATGGCACAATGGAATATAACCCACTAAGGTCCTCTGCCTATGGAGTTTTCCAGACAAGAATACTGGAGTGGGTTGCCATTTCCTTCTCCTGGTAATCTTACTGACCCAGGGATAGAACCTGTGTCTCTTGCATTGGCAGGTAAACTCTACTGTCTGAGTACAACTTTCTTAACTGTGAGGATTTATTTGGTTAATTGTTCTGCAGTTTGTGGGTCATCTGCTCAGCAGCTCTAAGATGGGGTTAATGGCGACCTCCTCCAAGAGGGCTTATGCCACACGCTGTGTGACCCAGGTCTGCTGCACCCAGAACCCCTGCCCCTGTGGCAGGCCACTGCTGACATGTGCCTCTGCAGGAGATACTCAAACACTCAAAGGCAGATCTGGCTCAGTCTCTGTGGGGTCTCTGGATCCTGGTGCACACAAAGTTTTGTTTTTACAAAAGCTGGAGCATTTACAGTTTACTACAATTTGAGGTGATGTGAATAGAAGCATATGGTGTTACAGTCAAACAAGATTGCATGTTATCCACCTTGCATTAGGTACCTGAGTCAGATAAACTGGTTACAGACTCAGTCTACCAGTGCCCACATACTTACATAGATTAGCACCTGGATAGTGATGGTGAGGGGAATAAGCTCATTTTAATAAAATGAAATTTATGGGGGAGCTTGTCAAGGGAGAGATATATGCTATGGGCTCTAAAATCAGGTTGGCAGAAGAAAGTCCAGAATGTGGTTAAATCTGCCATCTTATGTTATTACTGTGACTAAGGCCAGTTGCAGGCTTGTTTTAGTAAGCAATTATATGTGCCTTCTTGTTCAGATTGGTGTGATTACTGCCTACCAGTAACAAATAGGCAGGAGAGCCAAGTTATTTCAAAAATACAAATCAACTATATTATATATTTGGCCCATTTATGTCCCTGTATACCACAATGTTCCTTTATTTCAGTGTGGGACTACCTGTTCCATTGCTTCCATTCTGGGGGAATTTTTCCTTGGCAGCTGCTTGTGTAACTTTAATAGCCTCAGAGGTGGCTACTTGGGAGGTAATCATGTGACTATACCAAAAGATTTCCTCCAAGGTTAACTTTGCTACTGGGCTTATCATTATTGTTCTGTAGACATGATGGTTATGATTTAATATCCCCCAGAAGAGTAACACTGGGCTTCAATTTCCCTGAAGTTCTTCCCAAATCCTTGTTAATGATGCTTGGTAAGCCTGATGAATTTTGTAATAGTTGTAAACAAGTAGCTGTAAATTTGGATGGAAAAACTCCCATATAGAGAGTGGTTAGATTTCTCAATGGGATCAAATATGTTTTCATGAGAGTTGTTTTTTGCTGACATCCTCAAAAGCTATGATTGTTTCCAGTGGGCAGTAAGTGTGGCAGCTGTTGAAGAGACCACTTCCATTGAGTCTGATGTAACCATGAAGTTGGTATTGGAAGACACATTAGGAAAGAATTCCCAAACTGGATGTATTTCCTGACTCTTCAATCATGACTTCTCTGTGGTATTTTGTTGTATACATTCCTTTCCTTTCCCTGTATATATACTGTGTGTATGTCTATAAAATATAAATTCTTAATCAGGGAGGAAATTCATGGTGAGTTGCCCTTGGTCACTTGAAGTGAAGTGAAGTCGCTCAGTCGTGTCTGACTCTTTGCTACCCCATGGACTGCAGCCCACCAGGCTCCTCTGTCCATGGGATTTTTCCAGGCAAAAGTACTGGAGTGGGTCACTTAGTGGAACTTTTTTTAGTGCAAGCTTCAGTAAATGGAACTTGTACTAGAGAGAGAGAGAAAAAAATTATAACTAATAAGGAAAGTAACTAATAGATGTAAAGATAAAAATTTCTGGCAGGGTTTACATTCCACATTTATACCAGGGATTAGTAAGACCTCTAATTTTATCTGATTGTAATTGCATAGAGTTTGTTGGTATGGCTCTGCATTACAGAATTTTTAATATAATCACACCATCACAAGTATCCTGATTTTAATATTGGGTGCATATTATCTCTGGGCATTCCTTACATAAGACTCAAGACACAGTGGCTCTATGTGGTTAATGGCACTACTTTAAAACAGTGGGTCTCATCTGACTTGGGGTCAAAGTTGGCCCTGAGGATTTAGAAGGCTGAAGAGTCTGACTTAGTGAAAATGGGTTTTGCTAATAGTAGGAGACCAACATAGACAGCATATTAAAAGGCAGAGACATTACTTTGCCAACAAAGGTCCATTTAGTCAGAGCTTTGTTTTTCCAGTAGTCATGTATGGATGTTAGAGTTGCACCATAAAGAAAGCTGAGCACCAAAGAATTGATGCTTTTGAATTGTGATGTTGGAGAAGACTCTTGAGAGTCCCTTGGACTGCAAGGAGATCTGACCGTCAATACTAAAGGAAATCATTCCTGAATATTCACTGGAAGGTCTGATGCTAAACCTGAAGCTCCAGTAGTTTGGCCACCTTAAGCGAAGAACTGAGTCATTAGAAAAGACCCTGATGCTGGGAAAGATTGAAGGCAGGAGAAGAAGGGGATGACAAACAACATCACCAACTCAATAGACATGAGTCTGAGCAAGCTCTGGGAGTTGGTGGTGGACAGGGAAGCCTGGCGTGCTGCAGTCCATGGGGTCACAAAGAGTCTGACATGACTGAGTGACTGAACTGAACTGAACTGAATAGTACAAGAAACAGAAGAAGGTTGCTAGCTTCAGTGTTGGTATCTGTGGTCATTTAGTAGGACTGACAAATGTGAATAGCCAACATCATGGTTCCCATTGTCCCCAATCAGACCTCTGTTGTATGACTCCCTATTAATTCCATGTGGTATGGTTTCCAGACAGATCATGTCAAGTTATGTGTAGATTACTAGGGATGAGTCAACCACCAATAGACATAGAGTCAACACTGGCGAGGGTAGGGACTTCTCAGGTGAGAAAGGGCTATGTAACAGCATAGGGCTTAAAGTGTGAGGGCACCTGTAGCCAGCAGTAGAAGATCTGACTGTCCCTAGGTATTGTTCACATGGTGTTACCTGGTCTGGGAAAGGTTTAGGTCCACCTCTTCAGCAGACCAAAGTACATGGATGGTGGATAAGGTCAACTCTGTCTCAAGAAAGTGGTGGGTAGTTTGTTTGGCTTATACTGGATGACTATGAACACAGGCTCAGGATGGTTTCACAACCATTAGTCCCATGTCAGGTTCTCATCAGGATTGTGAAGGATGTGGCTAAGCTCTGGGTTTTCTATGAGGGAGAAAGGAAAGATGAAAGTACCAGGTGAATGTTTCTTTTTTGTACAAGGCAATGCCTGGACTCCCATGTCTGTGAAAACCAATAATTAGGTTGTGTCTGGTGAGAATGTTATACCAGTAGACACAGAAATATCTCTGTGGGGTCCTTGTCATTAGTTGTGAAGTTAAACATGGTGGAGTTATGCCATATGGACATGAATTTAATATAATCTAAACTATGGGCAGTATTCTAGACCATCTGAAGGACCACTGCTCTCCAAGTTCTCTTACTAGCCCTTGATTTAAAAGTCCTTTATGTCTTTCATGATACTTGCTACTGGAGGATGACAGGATAGGTTAAAAAAAAAAAAAACAAAACAAGCCATTACAAACAAACCAATGTTTATAATGCCTGCTGTTCTTTTGCTTTACCATGAAGTAGGAACTTTGGGTTGACTGTATAATTTGTATGGCAGTCCCAAGTACTGNAATGCTATATTGTAAATCAACTAGAGCTCAATAAAAAATAACTAAAGTAAAAATTAAATTAAAATTATGAAATGTTCAGTATTATACACATGTGAATATACACATTTTTTTAAAAGCCTGGAGGTTGTGCAAATTAACTTCAGTGTCAGGGAATGTGGCTATATTTTCATGGAGTTGCAATTCTCTAGCAGAGAGGTTAATCTCAATCCAGTAGATACATTACCATTTTAATAGAGACTTCTGTTGGTATAGGAGGAGCTTCTGCTATTCCCCAGGGCACAATAGGAATCTCAATCCATACCGTAACTGGCTCTGCTCCATTAGAGACATGAGTTTCAATAAGGGCTCAGTGTAACTCTGGAAGTTGCGTCTCCATTGGCCGATACCTTTGCACTGAGTCTGCGCATTGCTAAAGTCCACAGAGATTTGGTCCAGTGGCTCCCAGAGTGAATTTTAGGGTCACCCAAACTTCTACCTGTAAGGCCTGTCCTCAGAGCATTAGTTGTAGAGATGGAACAATAGCCTTCATTAGTTTATTTAGTACCTGTTGTTGCTTGGGTCCCCACAGATGAGTGGAAGTCCTGAGGGTGACTCCATACACAGGGGCCAGCAAATATTGGAGGCTGGCACCAGAATCCAAACATTCCTACAAAATGTTGGATCTCCTTTACCAACATGGGAGGGTGGGGCCCTAGGAGATTTTCTTTTACCAAACTTGGACTAGGTTACCCTTTTGAGATTCAATTATAGCCCAGGTATTTAACAAACTAGGAGGTGCCTTGTACCTTATGGAGAGAAATTGCCCATGCCCTCAGTAAGGTGTTCACTCACAGTACTGATGGTGTGTGACACAGAGTCTTGGCCAGGCCCAGGGATGAGCATGACATCAAAACAACACCAGAGCTGAGTGTCTGCAGGAGATGCCAGTACAGAACATGCATCTAGGTCCAGACTGCAAATCCAAATACAATTACAGAGGAATTCATGTACCCAACAGGCAACTGGGGAAAAATTGTACTGTTGATCCTCAAAGGGGGAAGGCAAATTGTGACCAATTATCCTATGACATATTTAACAAAGAGAACATGTTAGCCCAGTCTTGGACTCCGAACCATTTACCAATATTATCTGAATGTCATTCATTAAGGTATGAAATTCATAATGTCAATACCTAGTAGAGGGGCTCTAATACAGGAAGAAGGCTTCTTTAACTCTCTCTAGTCCATAGACAGACCCTACCTGTTACTAGTGGCTTTGAGGACATGCCATAGCAGGAAACTGAAAGGTGGGGATCCATATCCTTTTACTAACTTGGCTATGATAGGCCATAATCCTTGGGTGCTTTACTTTTAGTCAGTACCTCTCACATGGGTAAAGGAAGGTTAACTCATTCCCACTGGCGAGAGCCTACCAGTAGCATAAACGCGTTAGGCTTATTTTATGAGGTTATCTGCTGACTGAGGAAATCCATTTCAAAAATGGGAAAAGGAGACTCAGAGAGAACAACCAGGGCAGAGGCATTGTTTAGCAAAATAAAGTCAATTTTAAAAGCTCAGTAGAGAATTATCCCTTCAGTTAATGCTCCTCTCAAGCTAGTCATCTCCTGGGGGAATCCCTTTAATGCAGCAGTCCCCAGCCTTTTTGGCACCATAGATGGGTTTTGTGGAAGATAATTTTTTCCATGGACTGGGGTGGTAGCAGGGATGGTTTCAGGATGATTCAAGTGCATTACATTTATTGTGTACTTTATTCCTATTTTTATTACATCAGCTTCACCTTAGATCATCAGGCATTAGAACCTGGAGGTTGAGGACCCCTGCTTTAAAATATCAGTGCTCCCTGGGTTTTGGAAGATGTGGGCACCTTTGTAAATCAGAGCCAGGCAATGTTAATATTTTTGAGCCAACACTGCCAGGAGCCAGCCAGCACGGGAGAGCCCACCCATGACAAGGTCATGTGGAGAGGCCTGATGGGCAAGGCGAGTCAGGCCTCAGGGGTTCCCCCTGGATTTTCCTGAACATCTACCCCCAAAAAACCAGACTCTGCCTGCCTTATTGTACTGTGCTTTTCCACTCTTCTGACACTCTCTGGAAAATGTTAACTTAGGGATTCAGTCTTCTGCATTTGAAAGGAATGTTTCAGCTCAAACCCCCTCTGATGCCTCTCTAACTTGCCTGACAGGTTCCCCCGGACTTTTTACAACTTGTGAATTGTTTACAGCCCCCCAACCTCGAGAGGCACAAAGCTTAAAGCATCTTAAAGATCCAGAGCCTTTTCTAAAGAGCTAAAAATCATATTGGTGATGGGTTTTCACTGTTGAGTCAATGACTGCTGCCAGGCCTCCATATTCTTTATCTTTTAGGCACCTGAAGGATATTAATCAATGTAATTGGGATATAGAAATAGGAATATAGTAGTTTTGATGTTAGCAACACTAGACTTTTGAGTTAATTACTTTTCTTTGTTGTAAATCACGGTATTCCTTTTCATTGTTATAAATTGTTGTATCTTTGCTATGTAAGAATGTAACTTTATTTAGTGCTTTCTGAGAGTGGCACCAGACTTTGGGAAGAACAACATAAATAAGTCTTCTGGTTGACAAACCCTTATCAGAAAAAAGGTTGTAAAATGCTAATTGGCTCTCTGGCCAGAAGATGATGTAAATCACCTAAGACTTGTGTATACATCTAGGTATGCAGAAAGAAAAGCCTGGTTTTGATAAGAGTCAAGGCTGCTGACGCTGCATAACTTTGTATTGCCCATTGATCTCTATGTACAATCAAAAGTATAAAAAGCCTTCTGAACAATAAAGGATGGACCAGTTTCTTGGACTAGTCTCTCGAACTAGTTTCTTGGAAATCTGGCTCCCCCTGTGTCTCTTTCTCCCTCTCCCTCCCTCTCCTTTTCTGGCTGAATTCCCATCTGGAGAGAGGAGGCTTGCCAAGTCTACTTACTTGCCCCGGCTTTTAAGTTCTGTGAGAGAGAGAGCCCAAGGCGGGGCACTCTCCGATATTCAAACGGGCGCCGGTGGCCCAACGTAGATGGTGCAAATCTCTTGCCCTGAGATTTTATTGGCTTTCCCTGTAAACCAAGTTATTCAACCTCTTTTCCCCACTAAATTTTCCTACTACACTATTTCTTCCTAATCTAATCTTATATTTCTAAATAAATAAGCTTTCCTCGCCTACGCCGTTCACCCTTTGAATTTCCCTGGATCCACCGGGGCTGGACCCCAGCACAACACTACAGTTTATATGGTAAGAAGTTGACTGCCTGCCAGAAGAAGCCTGCTTTGAGAACACTGGGTCCTGATGTGATGTCTAGTCCTTGGTACTGGTAGAGGTCAAGGGCAGACATGGAAGGTAAGGCTGTCACTGAAGGAAAAGCCTGGCCAGGTTGGAATCTAGCTTTAGTAACTATATGAATTGGTATACAGATTTATCAGAGAACATCTAATATCTCATGGCTCCTTATCCCTTGGGGTCCAATACAACCAACTTCTCTTTTTCATTTCAGAGTTCATGTTTAAAAGGGGACCTGGTGTTAAGTGGTTCATTTTGCCAAGGAAGGGGGCAATCACTCTACGGACAATGATTTTGAATTAGGCCAGGTAGGGTATTGGATGTACACTTAACAGGCAGCACTTGACTGTGAGTTTGTCATTCATGAGCTTCTATTAAATATAGGGAAGCTATGTCCTTTTGAATTGTCTAAGCATTAGACATCACTACCTGTAAAGAAGCTGACCCCCACCCCAAGAAACAACTTGATGGTCTCACGACTGAATTCAGCCCCCTCAAGACTTGGCTAATCACTATGCTGCATGACGTCTGCGGTCTGAGAAGCCCATTCCATCAACCCATCCATCTGAGAAGCCCCATCCGTCAACCAGTTGATGGATGCTAATGTCCTTTGAGAGTCTGCCAGGATCAAATGTTGGATCTCCTTCACCAACATGGGAGGCTGGGGTACTAGGAGTTTTCCTTTCACCAAACTGGGACTAGCTTACAAGTGTTAGTAGCCCCGATAGGGAGGCCAGAGGTCCCCAAGCTGTGGGAGGAAATAAAGTACAACTGGCAGATGCCTTTTTTTCTTTTTTCTAATCCTGTGTTGCCATGGCATGGCGACACTTGGTTCCACCTGAACCTGACTTTATCTCAAACCTTGAGCTAACCATTGTGTTTTTTTTACAGAAATATTTTCTTAAGATATGTTAATGAAGTACATATTTGCTTGGAAATCTGCTTTCTTCAAGATTCATGTCAATTGTTTTATGGCTGGGGATGTGGACCTTGTGCCAATGCTATCTCAAAATGTATGTTGTAGGTGAGAGGCCTGGTGCAACTCTCAGTTCTGTGAGGCTTTTCCCTTTCTTTAATTAGCAGCTGGCTAATAGGGATATAACTCCTTGTTAAAAACTAGCAAGGTGGCACTCTTTCTGTCTCATTCTGATGTATATGTCAGAAGCTTTCTCTATGTCTTTAATAATTTAATAAAACTTGATTTCACAAAAAGCTCTGAGCGATCAAGCCTCATCACGGGCCCTAGATCGAATTCCTCTCCTCTGGAGGTCACAAATCCTGGCGTCATTCATGGCTTATAGCAGCAACCTTTCATCTACCCTTTCAAGTTTCAATTATAGACCAGACATTGAAGAAACTAGGAGGAGAATTAATTGAAGGGCTAATTCTCTACTGAGGTTTTAAAATTGACTTCGTTTTTCTAAAAGGTGCTTCTGCCCTGATTGTTCTCTCTGAGACCATCTCTTTTCCCATTTTAGCATGGACTTCCTCAGGCAGCAGGTAACCTCATGAAACAAGCCTAAGGCTTTTATGCTGCTGGTGAGTACTGGCCAGTGGGAATGAGTTAACCTTCCTTTACCTGTGTAAGAAGTATTGACTAATCAGAAGGATTATGGCCTGTCATAGATGACTTAATGAAAGGATATGAATTCCCATCTTCAGTTCCCTGATATGGCCTGTGCTTAAAGCCACTACTAATGGGTAGATGTTGTCTATAGTCTACAAAGAGGTAAACAAGTCTGCTCCCTGTATTAGAGCCCCTCTACTGGGTATTAGCATTATGAATGTCATATCTTAGTGAAGGACATTCAAATAATACTAGTGAATGGTTTGAAGTCCTAGAATGGGCTAACATGTTCTCTTTGCTAAATATGTCATAGGATGGTCGACTACAATTTGCCTTCCTCATTGCAGATCAACAGTATACCTTTTCTCAGTTGCCTACGGGGTACATGAACAGCTCTGTGATTGTACATAGGATTTGCTATCTGGAACTAGGTGCCTGCTCTGTACCAGCAACTCCCATAGAAACTTGGCTTTGGCACTGATTGATGTCATCCTCATCATTGGACATGGCCGTGACTGTGTCACACACCATCACAACTGTGAGCAAACACCTCACTGAGGGGCTGGCAATTTCCCTCCATAAAGTGCAAGGGATGCCTGCTTTAAAATATGAGTCCTTCCTTGGATTAGGGAGATGTGGGCACCTGTGTCAATCAGAGTCAGTCAGGGTTGTTAATATTTTGGAGCCCACACAACAGTTTATGTGGTAAGTGGGTGACAGTCTGCTAAAAGAGGGCTGCTTTGAGAACACTGGGTCCTGATGTGAGGGCAGCATAATGTATGTTTGTGCAATTTATTATGTGTAAGGTTGTCTACATGTGTGAAGGAGTTTATAACCGTATTTGTATGTGTGATTGAATGTACATGTTCACTTGCAAACAACCTAAGGAGGAGTATGCTCATGTATGTAAGTAAATTTATGAATGACACAGTGTACATGAGGCATATTTGAGTGTGTGAATGAATTCATAACTATTTTAATTTGAGAATATTTGTATGAATTTGTCCATGTGTCAGTGTGTCTATGAATGGGAATAAATCTGTAAGCATGTTCATCTGAGTGAATGTGTAACTTGTGGATGCATGTCAGCATGTCTGTGTATAAGAGTGAATTGAGCCTGTTCATATGTCAGTGTTAATGTGCTTTTGTGTGTTTCTGTGTGTTCACGTGTATG
>SJYQ01015609.1:0-13842 GCA_006410935.1 Redunca redunca | reverse complement strand
CAACAGGAGAGTATCCTTATAAGAGGAGACACCACTGAGCTTTCACTCCCTCCCCACACTAAACAAAAAAACGCCATGTGAGCACACAGTAAGAAGACAGTCATCTGCCAAGGACAAAGGTATAAATTCTTTGAGCAAATTCTAGATTTCCAACTGGATTAAAGTGTAGGCCATTCAAATTCTTTCCTCCCTCTGTATTCAAGTTTTCTGATTTCTCTCTCATCCATTTTTCTTCTTTGTCACTGGATAGACTTTGTGTGTGTGAATGGGCAGGTGTCTTCTCTATTCTGCTCATATTTATGCATTTCTTCTTCAGAGAGCCTTAGCTCAGGTTCATTAGGCCTAGGGGCCTCCCCTATGACAATGGTTGCTTAATAAGTTTTAAGGACTCTGGCTTAAGTTCAGTTTGATTTCATCTCATCACTGTGTCACAAAAGTGCCATGGTCATTTTGCCCTATAACTAGGATTAGGACTTTAACTGAAGAAGAGACAAAGGTGACAGAGTGGCACAGCAGAACATTGCTGGGCCCTCAAGCCAGACGGGGCTGGACTGAACCCGTCTTCTGTTATGTTGCTGCCACACTGGTTGCATGGAAATCTTTCATTTTGTCTTTTCTCTCTGCACAAAGTTGTTCAGAATCTTTCTTTGAGCAGTGCAAATTTACAGCTTTGGATTTTGTCTACATTTAATCATGAGTGGTCCAGACCTTCTGGGTGGTTATGGGGAAAGGTTCAGAGACCCAGTGACTCACCTCTTGGGTAGCCCAGGAAAGGAGGACATTACTGCAGGGCAATGTAGGACACATGAGAGTAGCATTCTGGAACAGACTAAATCAGAAGGGTCGGTGGCAAGAGGGTTTTGCAGTATTAAGTGGGTGAGCTAGCCCCTGATTCCTGAGCAAGATGTGATTGGGTTCTTTGAGTGGTTCTGCTGGCAGAAAAGGAAACACTATTAAGGGAGAAGATGCAGGAATGCATCAGGTGCATTCAATAAGGAGGGCTTCTGAGAGGACCCTAGCTGGTGGAGCAGAGTGAGGAAAGAAACTTGGGATTAGGCCATTAAGATCCTCTCAATTTTACCACGTTAACCCAGCACAAGCTATTAAATTTAGCCCTCACCCCACAACCGGCCGCTCCCTGCACAAGCACACGGGTGCGTGTGCATGCACACACGCACACACACTCACAAACACATGAATGGTACATCTGGCTGAGGAGAACTCAGTTCCTGGACCTGGATGGGTGGATCCTTGGTCGTGAGTTCCCCACCCTCTGTGATTTGGGCGGTGTTAGCTACCACAGTAACACAGGCACTGAAACAAGGGGACTCCATCTCAACCGGACGTCCCCTTCCCTACCACCAATTCCTCTAGGGACAGGCCAGTAGGCAGGGTGCATGGGCAGAGGTTTAAAAGCTCAGGCCAATGTCTACCCGAGCCGTCTTCTTCTAAAATGTATATTCGTTCACTGTCCTCCCAGCGCCTGGCAGCCCGGCAACCCTTGCTTATCAATTAAAGAAGTCCAGAATGACTTCAGGAACATCAGAGGAGGAGAGGTTAGATGCTAAAGGTGAATGTCCAGTTGGGATTGTCGTTATCGCCCTTCAAGAGCTGGATGCCGGTGAGCAATATGGCCACAGGGACTTGCCGCTCATCTGGACACCGTAGCTCTGAATTGGAAAACTCTGGAGACTGCTGGAGAGCTGGTGGAAGACAGAGGAGGGGGTGAGTGGGCTAACCATGAGATGGGGCTGGGAGCCTGTTATTCCACAAATAGCCGCCTCTCACGTGAGACCATTGTGGGCAAGGGAGACAGATAAGGTGGGACTCGATCAGGGAACCTGAACCTCAGAGCAGTGAAAAGAGCATCTGCCCAGCAGCTTGACTCCAGAAGCACACTGCGAACCAATCCCTTGGCTTCTAAGAGCGCTAGGTCTGAGGCGCTTCTGGCTGCTAGCGAGGGAGCAGGAAGCCTAGCATGCAACTGGTTCTGCCCACCCTGATGGCACTGCCAGTTTAGCAAATCCTGCAGATGCCAGGAGCCATTCAAACTGATGTCCAATCCTGCCTCCTCCTGTGGCTTGGGCACCACCCAGCCCTCTGCTCATTCTGGCCCCTATAGTCATTCCTGGGTCAGCTCCAGAGGAGCTGGAGCACTGGGCTATGGGTTGGTGGTGTGGGGCACCCCTCCCTGCACCTACCCTCTGTAAAAACACAAAATCTTCTTTTCTCTTAGAAGAGCTTATGCCCAAGAGTTCGCTTTATGTAGTGAAAGGATAATTTGACTGCCCAGCTTGAATTCTGAAAGATCTGGACACCTTTGACGGATCAGGAGATAGGTGACTGGGGATCACTTCCAGACCCTTGGGCTTCCAGGGAACTGGAGTGCCTCGCCTCTCCTTGGGAAGGGATGGAAGAGGTTCAGCCAATGCGTTTTTTGATAGGGCTCTTGAGCCTCATTAGGACAGAAATTGGGCTCCAGTAGTACCCCACTCCCGTTGGAAAAGGAGGCAAAGATGAAGTGAAGGTTCTTGGCTGACATCATAGAAGGGGGGAAAGCAGGTAAAGGTCAGTGTATCAGATCTTCAGGGCAATTAACTCCTGGAGAGCAGGCCGCGCTAATGCTCTAGCATTCTGGCCCCAACATGTAGAGAAAAAAACCTCACATTTTTATTGTTGTTGTTTAGTCGCCAGGTGGTGTCACACTCTTTTGCAATCCCATGGACTGTAATCTTCCTGGCTTCTCTGTCAATGGGGTTTCCCAAGCAGACTTCTGGAGTGGCTTCTCATTTCCTTTTCTGGGATCTTTCTGACTCTGGGATCAAACTGGAGTCTCTTGTGTCTCCTGCACTGGCAGGTGGATTCTTTACCATGGGAATAAATGATTTCTTTACCATGGGGGTACTCTAAATGGATTAAAGTCTGCTTGTTTGGAATATACTGGATTGGCCAAAAAGATTTTTCAGGTTTTTCTGTAAGATGGTAAGGATAATCTGAATGAACTCTGACCAACCCAATATTTAAACCAATTGGTGTGTAAAAACTGAGTTTGGTACTGCCCGGCTTTTCAGCTAATGGGTTACAGCCTGTTGTGAATAAGTAAAGTGAGGCCATCTATGGTTCCTTTATATTGCAGTGTCTGTGTGGAAAAATGAATGCGTGAGCCTCTTCAGGTGTGAGTGTGTTAATAGGAATATAAACTTGTGACTAATATTTGTGCATGTTCATATGTATGAGTGGACAAGTGACCATATCAATGGATATTACTGTGTTGAGGTGTGTGTGTGTGTGTGTATAAATTTAAGCTTGATTATTTGTCTAATATTTTGGGGAGGGCATGTTGCACAGGTTTCAGGATCTTAGTTCCCTGACCAGATATTGAACATGGGGCCACAGCAAGGAGAATGCTGAGTCCTAACCACTGGACTGTCAGGAAATTCCCCTTCTAATATTTTAAATGCACATCTGACTCTTAAACAACAGGAGTTTAAACAGGTCTACAGAAATGCAGATTTGTTCAATAGCAAATACTGTAGTACTACACGACATAGTATTTGAATCCACGGATGCAAACCCCAGATTGACAGAAACATCATATCGTGAGACCAGGTTATATGTTAAACATATTTAAATACACGTGAATGGACAGCACACCTAACCTCTGCATCACTCAATGGTCAACTATATTAGTATATTTGAATGACTTTGTCTGAGTGAATGTGAGTGTCTCAGTGAGTGTGATCACATTCCTACCTCTGAGCATATTAATGTGTACGTGAGTGACTATGAGTGTATGGATGTTAATATGATTTAATTTGTTGTCACATTCAGGTGAATGTGTGAGCAGTAATTATGAGTGAATGGGCGTTGGAGCATGTTTGTGCAAGTGAATGTGACCTTGGACATGTATATAATCACATTTATTTGTGTGAGTGATCATGGGAGCCTATTCAAACATATGAGTTTGTGTGTTGAAATGAATGGAAGTTTTCATATGGATAAGTGAATGTGTGACCATGGTCATGAATGTTACCACATTCATGTGTGAGAGTGAATGTACACGTTTGTGAGCATGTGAAATTGATGTATATTTCTGTGAGTTATTGTCCAAGTCTANTGTGTGTATACTAGAACATCTCTTTGTGTATAAATGTCTGAACTTCATGGTAAATGTGAGCATATTCATCTGTGAGAATATGATTATGATGCTGTTTGTGAGTGTCTCATACCTGGGGAATTGTATATGATGGGATTATATGAGAATGTGTGTGAGTGAATGTGTGAGCTTGTTTGAGGAAATGTATATGTAAGGACATTTTCATGAGTGAGTGTGTAACTGTTCATTAATATAAGCTTAGTAATGTGTGATTTCATTTTTGTAAAGATGATATGAGTATGTGCTTGTGAGTTTATGAGTGCTGGTGTGTGTGAAAGTATGAGCTTAGTGATGCCTGTGAGAAAATCTGTGTCCACATATATACGTGAAAATGTTGCTGTTTGTGAGCATATTAATATGCACACATAAGGGCATCTGAGTATATTGTTGTCAGCATATATAAGTATCTCAATTTGTAAGCATGTTCATGTGTTAGTGGCATGTGAGCATTTTGTGTGAAGGAATGTGTACGATTGTATATGAGTGTCTATGAAAGTATTAGCTGCTCAGTCATTTCAGACACTTTGTGACCCCATGGACTCTAGCCTGCCAGGCTCCACTGTTCATGGATTTCTCTGGATTAGAATACTGAAGTGGGTAGTCATTCCCTTCTCCAGTGGATATTCCCAAGTCAGAGATCAAAGCCAGGTCTCCTGAATTGATTCTCCTGAAAGATTCTTTGTCTCCTGAATTGATTCTCCTGAAAGATTCTTTGTCATCTGAGCCACAAGAGAAGTCTGACTTTGTCTATACACATGAATAAATTGGTGAATATGTTTTAAGTCTGTGAATATGCTTCAATATTAGAGAATTTGGGTCTGTTGTGCATGTATGTGAACATTTCTTATATCTCAGTGAATCTGTGAATGTGTTCATATTAAGAATATTCTGTGAATTTGAGTGACTAGTGACCACACAAGTATATGAAAACATGTTAATGTTTGTGTTTCTTACAGTTTTGTTTCCCTGTGATTGACATCTAGTCTCATAGCATTGTAGTCAGAAATGATGTTCGATACAATTTCAATATTCTTAAATTTTATAAGGCTTGATTTGTGACCCAAGATGTGGTCTATCCTGGAGAATGATAGACCAGGAGAATGTTCCATGTGCACTTGAGAAGAAAGTGTATTCTTCTGCATTTTGATGGAATGCCTGGAACATAAAAGTTAGGTCCATCTTCTCTAATGTGTCACTGAAGGCTTGTGTTTCCTTATTAATTTTCTGTTTTGATGATCTGTCCATTGGTGTAAATGGGGTGTTAAAATCCCCTACTATTATTGTGTTACTGTCACTTTCCCCTTTTATATTTGTTAGTGTTTGCATATGTATTGAGGAGCTCCTGTGTTGGGTGCATAAATATTTACAATTTGTTATGTCTTCTTCACGGTTTTGAAAGGTTGCTGCTAAAATGAGCCATGAACAATGCCAGGATTCTTGGCCTCCTGAGGAGAGGAATTCATTCCGGGGCCAGTGACGAGGCTTGATTGCTCAGAGCTTTTGTGCAATAAAATTTTATTAAAGTAGAAAAGAGATAGAGAAAGCTTTTGACATAGACATCAGAAGGGGGCAGAAAGAGTGCCCCCTTGCTAGTTTATAGCAAGGAGGTACATACCTATTAGCAAGCTGCTAATTAGAGAAAATAAATGCCTCAAAATTGAGAGAGTGGCTCCAGGCCTCTCGGCCACAACATGCATTTTGAGATAGCAACCTAGATAGCATATTCAAAAGCAGAGACATTACTCTGCCGACTAAGATACGTCTAGTCAAAGCTATTGTTTTTTTGGTGGTCATGTATGGATGTGAGAGTTGGACTGTGAAGAAGGCTGAGTGCAGAAGAATTGATGCTTTTGAATTGTGGTGTTGGAGAAGACTCTTGAGAGTCCCTTGGACTGCAAGGAGATCCAACCAGTCCATTCTGAAGGAGATCAGCCCTGGGATTTCTTTGGAAGGAATGATGCTGATGCTGAAACTCCAGTACTTTGGCCACCTCATGAGAAGAGTTGACTCATTGGAAAAGACTCTGATGCTGGGAGGGATTGGGGGCAGGAGGAGAAGGGGACAACCAAGGATGAGATGGCTGGATGGCATCACTGACTCGATGGACGTGAGTCTGAGTGAACTCCGGGAGCTGGTGATGGACAGGGAGACCTGGCGTGCTGCAATTCATGGGGTCGCAAAGAGTCGGACACAACTGACTGACTGAACTGAACTGAACTGAACTGAACTTGGCATAAGGTGAGTCATCCTGGGCCATAAAACAATTGACATGAATCTTGAAGAAAGACAAATTTCCAAGCAAATACATAGCTTTATAAATATAGCTTAAGAGAATATTTCCATGAGTAAAACCTGCTGGTTTGTTGAGCCATTATTGGTTCTGAGTCTTAGGCGGAACTGACTTGAATAAAGGTAGATTCTAAGGTAAATACATACTTCATTAACATAGCTTACAGAAAACATATCCATAAGAAAAATGCATTGGTTAGCTCAAGGTTTGAGAAAAGTTAAGTTTAGGTGGAACCAGGTGTTGTCATGGCAACACAGAATTTTAAAAGAAACCTCCTTTTAATTTTGTATGGAGAAGGGGAAAAAATGTCTGACATTTGTAGTTTGTTTCCTCCTGCTGCTTAAGAGAGAGAGAGAGAGAGAGAGAGAGAGAGAGAAAAGTCTGACATTTGCAGTCTATTTCCTCCACTTGGGGACCCCTAGCCTTCCTGCCTGTTACCTTCTCAGTTTGATGCCTTGATCATTAGGGAATGTCCTTTATCTCTTGTAATATTTTATATTTTAAGGTCTATTCTGTCTGATATGAGAATTGCCACTCTGGTTTTCTTTTGATTTATATTTGTATTGGAATAGCTTTTTCCACTCTCTCACTTTCAGTCTGTATGTGTCTTTAGGTCTGAAGTGCCTCTCTCATAGACAGCATATATATGGGTCTTGTTTCTGGATTCCTCAGCCAGTCTTTGTCTTTTGGTTGGAGCACATAATCCATTTATATTTAAAATAATTATTGATATATATGTTCCTATTGGCATTTTCTTAATTGTTTTCCATTTGTTTTTGCAGATCTTTTCCTTCTCTCGTGGTTCATGCTTATAGAAGTCCCTTTAACATTTGTTGTAAAATTGGTTTGGTAGTGCTAAACTCTCTTAACTTCTGCTTTTCTGTAAAGCTTTGTATTTCTTCATCAATTTTGAATAACATCCTTGCTGGGTAGACTAATACTGGTTGTAGATTTTTTTCCTTTCAGTACTTTAAATATATCCTGCCATTCCCTCCTGGCCTGCAGTTTCTGCTGAAAGATCACCTGTTAATCATATGGGTTTTCACTTGTGTGTTACTTGCTGCTTTTAATATTCTTTCTTTGTGTTTAATCTTTGTTTAGTTTGATTAGTATGTGTCTCGGTGTATTTCTCTTTTATCTTGAATGAGAGCATTGGCTTGCCTCCGAATTGACTATTTCCTTTCCCAAGTTGGGAAAGTATTCGACTATAATCTCCTCAAAAGTTTTCTCAGACCCTTTCTTTTTCTCTTGTGTACTAAGTCCTTTCACTCAGGTCCAACTCTGTGCAACCACATGGACTGTAGCCCACCAGGCTCCTTTGTCCAAGAGATTCTCCAGGCCAGAATACTGGAGTGAGTTGCCATTCCCTTCTCCAGGGGATCTTCCTGACCCAGGGATTGAACCAGTGTCCCTTATGTCTCCGGCATTGACAGCTGGGTTCTTTACCACTAGAGGAACCTTGGAAGTCCTTCCTCTTTGGGACCTGTATAATTCGAATCTCACTGCATTTAATATTGTCCTAAAGGACTCTGAGACTATCCTCTATTCCTTCCATTCTTTTTCCTTTATTCTGATCTTCAGCAGTTATTTCAACCATTTTCTGTCTCAGTTATTGTTATTGTTTCCTTCTAGAGTATTTTTAATTTCAGCAATTGTGTTGTTCATCTCTGTTCATTTTTATTTCTTCTAGGTCTTTGTTCAGTTCAGTTCAGTCTAGTTGCTCACTCATGCCCAACACTTTACAACCCCACGTACTGCAACACGCCAGGCTTCCCTGTCCATCACCAACTCCGGGAGCTTGCTCAAACTCATGTCCATTGAGTCAGTGATGCCATCTAACCATCTCATCCTATGCTGTCCTCTGATCCTCCTGCCCTCAATCTTTCCCAGCATCAGGGTCTTTTCCAATGAGTCTGTTCTTCGCATCAGATGGCCAAAGTACTGGAGCTTCAGTATCAGTCCTTCCAATGAATATTCAGAACTGATTTCCTTTAGGATGGACTGGTTGGATGTGCTTGCAGTCCAAGGGACTCTCAAGAGTCTTCTCCAACACCACAGTTCAAAAACATCAATCCTTTGATGTTCAGCTTTCTTTATGGTCCAACTCTCACATCCATACAAGACTACTGGAAAAGCCATAGCTTTGACTATATGGACCTTTGCTGGCAAAGTAATGTCTCTCCTTTTCAATATGCTGCCTAGGTTGGTCATAGCTTTTCTTCTAAGCAGCAAGCATCTTTTAGTTTCAGGGCTGCAATCACCATCTTCAGTGACTTTGGAGCCCCAGAAAATAAAGTCTGTCATCGTTTCCACTGTTTCCCCATCTTTTGCCATGAAGTGCTGGAACCAGATGCCATGATCTTCGTTTCTTGAATGTTGAGTTTTAAGCGAGCTTTTTCACTCTCCTCTTTCACTTTCATCAAGAGGCTCTTTAGTTCCTCTTTCCTTTCTGCCATAGGGTAGTGTCGTCTGCATATCTGAGGTTATTGATATTTCTCCCAGCAATCTTGATTCCAGCTTGTGCTTCTTCCAGCCCAGCGTTTCTCATGATGTACTCTGCATAGAAGTTAAATAAGCAGGGTGACAATATTCAGCCTTGTTGTTCTCCTTTCCCAATTTGGAACCAGTTCATTGTTCCATGTCCAGTTCTAACTGTTGCTTCCTGACCTGCATACAGGTTTCTCAGGAGGCAGGTCAGGCGGTCTGGTATTCCCATCTCTTTAAGAATTTTACACAGTTTGTTGTGATCCACCAAGTCAAAGGCTTTGGCATAGTTAATGAAGCAAAAGTAGATGTTTTTCAGGAACTTTCTTGCTTTTTCTATGATCCAACATTTGTTGGCAATTTTATCTCTGGTTTCTCTGCCTTTTCTAAATCCAGCTTGAACATCTGGAATTTCTCGGCTCACGTACTATTGAAGAATCTGGAGAATTCTTGAGCTTGGAGAATTTTGAGCATTACTTTGCTAGCGTGTAAGATGAGTGCAATTGTGCAGTAGTTTGAACATTCTTTGGCATTACCTTTTTGGGGGATTGGAATGAAAACTGACCTATTCCAGTCCTATGGCCACTGCTGAGTTTTCCAAATTTGCTGGCATATTGAGTGCAGTGCTTTAACAGTATCATCTTTTAGGATATGAAATAGCTCAGCTGGACAGTTTACAGTAGCTAGGACATGGAAGCAACCTAGATGCCCATTGGCAGACGAATGGATAAGAAAGTTGTGGTATGTATATACAATGGAATATTACTCAGCTATTAAAAAGAATTTATTTGAGTCAGTTCTAATGAGGTGGATGAAACTGGAGCCTATTATACAGAGTGAAGTAAGTCAGAAAGAAAAAAAAACCAGTACAGTATATTAACACATATATATGGAATTTAGAAAGCTGGTAATGATGACCCTATATGTGAGACAGCAAAAGAGACACAGGTGTAAAGAACAGAATTTTGATTTTTTAATATAAATTTATTTATTTTCATTGGAGGCTAATTACTTTACAATACTGTATTGGTTTTGCCATACATCAACATGAATCTGCCATGGGTGTACATGTGTTCCCCATCCTGAACCCCCCTCCCACCTCCCTCCTCTTACCATTCCTCTGGGTCATCCCAGTGCACCAGCCCCAAGCATCCGTATCATGAATCGAACCTGGACTGGCAATTCATTTCATATATGATATTTTACATGTTTCAATGCCATTCTCCCAAATCATCCCACCCTCTCCCTCTCCCGCAGAGTCTGAAAGACAGAAAAACAGAATTTTGGACTCTGTAGAAGGCAAGGGTGTGATGATTTGAGAGAATAGCAATGAAATGTGTATATTACCATATGTGAAATAGATGACCAGCCCAAGTTTGATCCATGAAATAGAGTACTAAAAGCTGGTACACTGGGACAACCAAGAGAGATGGGATGGGGAGGGAAGTAGGAGGGGGGTTCAGGATGGAACGACACATGTACACCCATGGCTGATTCATGTCAACGTATAGCAAAAACCACCACAACACTGTAAAGTAATTAGCCTCCAATTAAAATAAATTAATTAAAAAGAAATAGCTCAGCTGGAATTCCATCACCTCCACTAGCTTTCTTCGTAGTGATGCTTTCTAAGGCCCACTTGACTTCACATTCCAGGATGTCTGGCTCTAGGTGAGTGGTCACACCATCGTGGTTATCTGGGTTGTGAAGAGCTTTTTTGTACAGTTCTTCTGTGTGTTCTTGCCACCTCTTCTTAATATCTTCTACTTCTGTTAGGTCCATACCATTTCCGTCCTTTATTGTGCCCATCTTTGCATGAAATGTTCCCTTGGTATCTCTAAATTTCTTGAAGAGATCTCAAGTCTTTCACATTCTATTGGTTTCCTCTATTTCTTTGCACTGATCACTGAGGAAGGCTTTATCTCTCCTTCCTATTCTTTGGAATTCTGCATTCAGATGGGAATATCTTTCCTTTTCTCCTTTGCTTTTCACTTCTCTTCTTTTCTCCGCTATTTATAAGGCCTCCTCAGACAACCAGTTTGCCTTTTTGCATTTCTTTTTCTTGGGGCTGCTCTTGATCACTGTACAATGTCACGAACCTCCATCCATAGTTCTTCAGGCACTCTATCAGATCTAATCCCTTGTATCTGTCACTTCTACTGTTAAATGTGTTGATTATCGCATTTTCTCCATTCTGTTTTCAAGCTTTTCAGATCACCTTTACTATCATTACTTTGAATTATTTTTCAGGTAGTTTGGTTATTTCCTCTCTATTTGGTTTTGATATTTTCTACCTTGGTTCTTCATTTTCACAATATTGCTCTGCCTTTTCTTTTCTTTTCTTTTTGTAACTTACTGTGTTTGATGCCTCCTTTTCCCAGACTATAGGATCATGTTCCTTCTTCGTTTTGGTTTATGCCCTCACTGCATAAGTTTGGTTGAGTGGTTTCTGTAGGTTTTGTGATTGGAGTAACTTGTTCCTGCATTCTGGTGGGAGGAGGTGAATCTTTTTTTCTTTCTTGATGGGCAGGGTTATGTGAGATGGTATATTTTAGGGTGTTTGTGACAGTCCTGTCTGCTGATGACTGAGTTTTGTTTTTGTCTTACTGTTTACTTTGGTGAGGCATCCTGCACTGGGTGCTGCCACCAGTTGGGTGATGCCAGGTCCTATACACAGGTGGAGGCATTCATGGGAGTTCTCACAAATTAATACTCCCTGATGATAGGAGTTCTCTGGCAGTCTAGGGTCCTGGACTCAGTGCTCCCACTCTAAAGTCTCAGGTCTGATCTCTGGCCAGGGAACTGAGATTCCACAAGTAATTTGTTATGGCATTAAAGGGGGTTAAAATAAACACACACACACACACAAAAAAAAACAAAAAACAAAACATAACAAGAAACAAAAGGTTAACCCAGACAAATGGTAAATACAAAATCAAATAGACTAATAACAAAAACAATGGTACACAAACACACACACACATATACACAAACTGAACCACAGCAGGACAAAGAAAACAAAGTACAAAAGAGTGATCTGGCAAGCAAAGTAAACCAAAGGTGATACTGACCAATTAAAAACAAAAATAACTTAAACACAAACTGGAAAACAAAACTGAAACAGAGTGCCAACTGGGGAATAAAGCAAAAAACAAAACAAACAAACATGCTGGGAAAAAAAGGGAAGAAAACAAAAAATAGAAAAGCAGTTTTTTTTGTGTGTGTGTTAGTTGCTCAGTCATGTCCCACTCTTTGCAACCCCATGGACTGTAGCCCACCAGTCTCCTCTGTCCATAGAATTCTCCAGGCAAGATTATTGGAGGTTGTTGCCATTTCTTTCTCCACAGTATCTTCCTGATCCAGGGATTGAACCCAGGTCTCCTGCACTGCAGGTAGATTCTTTACCATCTGAGCCACCAGGAAACCCCAAGCAGTTATATAAAGTATATAAAATTATACATACATGTGTGTGTGTGTGTATATATATATATATATATATATATATATATATGAGTAGAGAGGCGAGCTATCAAGACAAACATTGGACACTAAGATCTGGTCCAAACACATAATTCTCTTGACTTAGTGAAATTCTTTTCCCAGATTTCTCACATTATGGTCACTTCTTTTCGGAGTTCCTCTTACACCTGACATCTTAATATGATCCCCTTCTTTCTCTCCTGCCCACAAATGTACAACCACAGGAAATTCCTCTATGAACTAGTATTCAAGAAAAATTTTCAAAAGATGACTTCAAATCCAGAAGCAATAAGGGAAAACCATGGGAATACTTGATTTCATTAAAAATTACATGGCAAAAACACCCCATAAGCAAATTAAACAGAAATTTACAAATTTGGAAAAACACAACTAATGTCACTGGCAAAGTTCATCTATTTGTAGTAGAAACGTTTATTGTTATCCAGCCCCTCAGTCGTGTCCAACTGTTTGTGACCCCATAGACTGCAGCATGCCAAGCTTCCCTATCCTTCACTATCTCCTGGAGGTTCTTCAAACTCATGTCCATTAGTTGGTGATGACATCCAACCATCTCATACTGTGTCGTCTGCTCCTCCTCCTGCCTTCAATCTTTCCCAGCATTGGGGTCTTTTCCAATGAGTCAGCACTATGCATCAGGTGGCCAAAGTATTAGAGCTTCAGCTTCAGCATCAGTCCTTCCAATGAAAAGTCAGGGTTGATTTCCTTCAGGATTGATTGGTTTGTTGTCCTTACTGTCCAAGGAACTCGTAAAAGTTGCCAGCACCACCATTTGAAAGCATCAATTCTTTGGCTCTCAGCCTTCTGTATGGTCCAACTTTCACACCCATATGTGACTAATGGAAAAAGCATAGCTTTGACCATATGGACCTTTGTCAACAAAATGATGGCTCTGCTTTTTAATACACTGTTTAGGTTTGTCATAGCTTTTCTTCCAAGGAGCAAGCTACTTTTAATTTCATTGCTGCAGCCACCATCTGCAGTGATTTTGGAGCCCAAGAAAATAAAGCCTGTCACTGTTACCATTATCCCTATCTGTTTGCCATGCAGTAATAGGACAGGGAAGTCTGGCATGCTGTAGTCCATGGGGTCTCAGAGTCGCACATGACTGAATGATTCAAATTAACTGAACACAGCTCAGATATGGAAGTACAGAGAGTTCAGGCAACTTGCCTAGGATGACACAGATCAGAAGTGGAAGCATAGAGAGGTTAGGAAGTGGCCTAAGATCATACAGCTTAGAAAGGCTAGGCAACTTGCCTAAGATCACAGACCTCCAAAACAGAAGCACAGAGAGATCAACTTGCCTAAAATCACACAGCTCAGAAGTGTAAGCATAGAGGGGTTATACAACTTGTGTAAGATCACAGAGCTCAGAAGTGGAAGCACAGAGAGGTAAGGCACATTTACTAAG
>SJYQ01015608.1:0-10198 GCA_006410935.1 Redunca redunca | reverse complement strand
GGAGTGGGAATGTGCAGGCTGTGGGTAGGATCTGGGAGGTCACCTTGCAAGGGAAGGAACCCCACTACATTTGTCTTTGGGGCCTTGAGGTAAGATAAATTTGGACATACATTTGGACTTTGCCTCCAGTTCCTGGCACACAGCTCTAAAACCTTTGGAATTTCCTGAGCATAGGAATGTCTTTGGTTATTTGTAAAGAGCATCTTGACCGTACCTGACATTATGTCTCAGAGACACATGGCGCCCTGGTGGGCCCTCAAGACAGTTTTAGGATGGTGGCGGGGGGTGGGGGATGGCCATCAGAAAGACCAAGCAAGAGATTAGAGGTTGAGAACTTTCAGTCCTACCAGTTCTGACCCCTGGAGGGTGGGCATGGGGGGCTGAGCAGTGATTTGCTCAATCTCCCTAGGTGATGAAACCCCAAGAAAAGATCCTGAACCAAGGCGGCCTGAAGAGTCTGTGGGCTGGTGGGCATGTGGATGTGTTGGGAGGGACCCCTGGCACCCCTGCGTCCCCACCCCAATCCTGTCCTATGCTCTTCTTCTGGTTGTTCACTTGTGGCCTCTGTAAACTGTATTAGTCAGCATAGGATTTTCCCTGTGTTGTTCTACCAAAGTATCAAACCTGGGGGGTGGTTCATGAGAATCCCCAGTGTGTGGTCTGCTGAGCAGAAGTGTGGGTAGCCTAAGGACACCTGCCAACTTGGGGCCAGCATCGGCAACGGAGGAAGTCCTGGGGGATGAAGTCCTTATCCTATGGGGTCTGCTCTGACATCAGGCAGTTAGCATCAGAAACAAATTGAATTGTAGGCACCCCATCAATGTGGAGAGCCAGTGTTGGAATGGTGCAAGCCTGCAGCCTTCTTCACCAACCTCACCTCCTACATTCATCCCCTCCATGGTGATGTTCCAGACATGCTGGTGTGTGATCCAGGCGCCATCCTGAGGCAAAGTGAACTCCCAAGCATTAGGGAAGAAAAGCAGGGAGCACAAGGGCGACACACCCTTCTGCGGTGGAGTCATCTGGAGTTACCTGGGGGAGGGAGAGTGGACCGAGACAGTCCCCTGGGGAGGGCTTCCCTCGCCCAGGTGCCCAGTCTCAGGTTCTCAGTCACTCAGTTGTGTCTGACTCTTTGTGACCCCCTCTTTGTAGCGCCCTAGGCTCCTCTGTCCACGGGGATTCTCCAAGCAAGACTGTTGGAGGGGATTGCCCTTTTCTACTCCAGGGCGTCTTCCCAACCCAAGGGCTGAACCTGAGCCTCTCATTTTTTCTGCACTGGCAGGCAGACTCCTTACCACTGCTCCGCCTGGGAAGTGCCCTTTGCCCAGGGTTCAGCACCAAATCTCAGGCCAGTGGAAGGGTTCCCACAGTGACTGCTGCCCAGGGGACGTGCTGCCATGGATACAGCAACCATGCCCGCACACCTCTGTGAAGCCCCAGGGTGGCTGGAAGCACCTGGAGTCAAGGTAGACTGAGGAATGTTCAGATGTTCCTCCCTTAGGTTTACTGTTTCACAATCAAAGTGGACCAGCTTGGGGCTCAAGGCATATGATGAGTGAAGCAGGGGGCCTTGGCGGCTGGCGTGGCTGTTCCGGACACTGAGGTCTTGTTTAAACTGACCGTGACTCTGGCAGGCGTGGTGTCTGCACAATTCCTGCTTGTCTGGTTACAGGCGGGCTCACTAAAGAACCTTCTCTAGCATTTTCTGGGTCTTTCACATCCTGTTTTCCATTCTTCAAACTCCCTCCATGAGAAGGGACTGCTGTGAGCTTTTGAGAGCTCTGAGGCTTGCTGGCTTTTGTCCTCCAAGCTTGGCAGTGGACTGGAAATGGGAATGGGACATGGTAGCAGGAATCAGAGCTATTGGAAAATCACAAAAACGTGTTTTGATGATGCTGTTGTAAGCTCTCCAGTCTATAAAGAATTCCAAATGGTGTAACGGGAATGCAGTCTCAGATCCCAGGCCTAGACCCTCCGGTTCCCATCCCGGTGCCTGGAAAAGATATCGCCTCCTCCAGGCGCACAGCGAGGCTCCGGTTGTAGAAACTCAGATGGGTCCTCCAGAGTGTGGAGAGGGCAGGGTGCAGTTAGTCTCTTAACTTATTCAGAAATTCCACCCGAGATCACCTATACACGTAAACCTGATCGACAGAGTCCTCGTGATAGGCTGAAAAACTTTGGTTGGTCAGCATGTATGCAGCTCGCTCACTCAATTGACATTTGCTGAGTCCTTTCTGAGTGTTCGCTGAAGCCCTAGGGCAGTGCTTCTATAAATGTGGCCACCAGCATCATCACTAAGAAGATTTAGAGTTGGAAATGCAAATTTTCAGATACTATCCAGACTCACTCATCAAAAGCCGTGACTAGGAGCGACCCCAGCATTGTGCTTCAACAGGTATTTACAGTTGCTTCTGATGCACCCTTGAGTTTGACAGTCACTTCCCCATAGCATGCTCAGTGCTGGGGGTGGAGAACAAAGTGGGTCACAGGGAAATAAAAAGAGAGTTCAGAGTGCAGGAAAGTGAAGAAAGGCACCAAGTTAGGGAAGCCGGCGCAAAGCCAGGTCAGCAAGTTTACTTTCCTTGAAATGTATGGGAAACCACTGACGTCCATGTTGGACTTTTAGGAACAGCTTCTTGAGTACTGTGTTGAGGGTGAATTGGAAGGGATCCAGATTAGAATTCAGCCAGTTAGAAGGCCGGTGCATGAATAATCCAGACCAAAGATGATGAGAGTCTGAGTTAGGGGAAGCGCAGTGGGAAGGGCAGCGGGTGGCTGGATCTGAGAAAAATTAGGTAAATGTGAACTCACTGGAGGGGTAGACATCTCAAATGAGTCCCAGGTTTCTGGCAAGGGGTCTGGGTGGTGGTGATGTCATTCTTTGGAGCAAGGAACAGGAGTGAGTTTGGAAGAACCAGTAATGAGTTCAGTTTGGGACACGGTGAGTTTGAACGGCCCTTGGAACTTCTGGACTGAAGTGCAGGTCTGGCGCCAGAGGAGGTGGGGCTGGAGATGTAGAGGAAGGTGGGGAGGGCCCCTGAGGAGTGTCAGGGACAAGCTGGGCAGGGGCCCCTGGCTGGGCCTTCTGTGAGCACAGCCCCTAAGACCATTGCACATCACCAAATCTACTGTGGCTTGAGTTCAAGGATGTGAAAGGGTCAGGGACATCACATGTGGAGGCTGGGGAGCAAGGCTCTGCTATTCCGATTGGGTGTGGCCGGGGGATGAAGACGAGGTTCAATGTGAATCAGGGCTGCCAGANTACTATCCAGACTCACTCATCAAAAGCCGTGACTGGGAGCGACCCCAGCATTGTGCTTCAACAGGTCTTTACAGTTGCTTCTGATGCACCCTTGAGTTTGACAGTCACTTCCCCATAGCATGCTCAGTGCTGGGGGTGGAGAACAAAGTGGGTCACAGGGAAATAAAAAGAGAGTTCAGAGTGCAGGAAAGTGAAGAAAGGCACCAAGTTAGGGAAGCCGGCGCAAAGCCAGGTCAGCAAGTTTACTTTCCTTGAAATGTATGGGAAACCACTGACGTCCATGTTGGACTTTTAGGAACAGCTTCTTGAGTACTGTGTTGAGGGTGAATTGGAAGGGATCCAGATTAGAATTCAGCCAGTTAGAAGGCCGGTGCATGAATAATCCAGACCAAAGATGATGAGAGTCTGAGTTAGGGGAAGCGCAGTGGGAAGGGCAGCGGGTGGCTGGATCTGAGAAAAATTAGGTAAATGTGAACTCACTGGAGGGGTAGACATCTCAAATGAGTCCCAGGTTTCTGGCAAGGGGTCTGGGTGGTGGTGATGTCATTCTTTGGAGCAAGGAACAGGAGTGAGTTTGGAAGAACCAGTAATGAGTTCAGTTTGGGACACGGTGAGTTTGAACGGCCCTTGGAACTTCTGGACTGAAGTGCAGGTCTGTGGCGCCAGAGGAGGTGGGGCTGGAGATGTAGAGGAAGGTGGGGAGGGCCCCTGGGGAGTGTCAGGGACAAGCTGGGCAGGGGCCCCTGGCTGGGCCTTCTGTGAGCACAGCCCCTAAGACCATTGCACATCACCAAATCTACTGTGGCTTGAGTTCAAGGATGTGAAAGGGTCAGGGACATCACATGTGGAGGCTGGGGAGCAAGGCTCTGCTATTCCGATTGGGTGTGGCCGGGGGATGAAGACGAGGTTCAATGTGAATCAGGGCTGCCAGAAACCCGCTCCCCATGCTCGCTGTATCCATACCAGTGGAACTGCTCGAATGAGGGCATGGGGCCTCTTCGGGGCTGCTCAGGCCCCACGGAGGTGGTGTCCCTGGAAGAGCCTGAGAGAAAAAGAGAAGGGCCCGGAACCCATCCAGTGTAGTGGTTGAGTGGATGGTTCTGCCCGCACAGCAGGGGTAAAGGGAGGGAGCCAATGTGTCTGTTTCCCGGTGGCACTTCATCCAGGGGGTTCTGTATCTCCTGGAGTGAGGCAGCCAGAGGAGGGGGCTGCCAAGACTTTGAAGGAGCCTTCTGATGTTGGAGTCTTGGTCCCTCCCAGGACCCCATCCCCCAGGGATGTCTTGAGAAGCTGTACTCCATATAGGGGATAATACAGAAGTGGCTCTTCTTACAGGAACTGGTTCTGATGGATCTTGGAAATTACCTCTGCCCTGAGAAGGGGGTGGTTCCGTGACTCATTCCCAGGCAACTGTATACCAAGTATTGGTTGGCAAGGTGATCAAGGTCACGGCTTGGTCGTGGTGGTCATGGACAGGCTACTGCATGCCACTTGGCTGAGAGGACACCTTGGGACATCTCTCCCTGAATGAAGGGTGGTAAGGGTTTCATTTTGGGGGGCTCCGAAAATCACTGCAGATGGTGACTGCAGCCATGAAATTAAAAGACGCTTACTCCTTGGAAGAAAAGTTATGACCAACCTAGACAGCATATTCAAAACAGAGACATTACTTTGCCGACTAAGGTCTGTCTAGTCAAGGCTATGGTTTTTCCAGTGGTCATGTATGGATGTGAGAGTTGGACTGTGAGGAAGGCTGAGCGCCGAAGAATTGATGCTTTTGAACTGTGGTGTTGGAGAAGACTCTTGAGAGTCCCTTGGACTGCAAGGAGATCCAACCAGTCCATTCTGAAGGAGATCAGCCCTGGGATTTCTTTGGAAGGAATGATGCTGAAGCTGAAACTCNGAAGAGTTGACTCATTGGAAAAGACTGTGATGCTGGGAGGGATTGGGGGCAGGAGGAGAAGGGGACGACCGAGGATGAGATGGCTGGATGGCATCACTGACTCGATGGACGTGAGTCTGAGTGACTTCTGGGAGTTGGTGATGGACAGGGAGGCCTGGTGTGCTGCGATTCATGGGGTCGCGAAGAGTCAGACACGACTGAGCGACTGAACTGAACTGAACTGAAGGGTTTCAGACTTGATTCTATTTTCTTTTCATTCATTTGCTTCTTTGTTATGGTTCTGGTTCTCCAGAGGGAGCCTTTTTATTAAAAGGAAATCAGAAGCTGGGAGGGAAGCATCCCGTGACTATTTTGAGGATGAAGGCGGCACAGCAATTCCAAAGCCATTCATGCAGCTTTGAGGTGAACGTGCTAACGAACACGTGGCAGCTGTGATGCGAGGGTGGCCCAGGGCGAGTCGGGAGCCGGGAGCCCTGAGAAGGCCCGCGCCGAGCAGACATGCAGACGCGCGTGCATCACGGTTCCTATAGTCGGCCCCTCTAGACTGGTGGTGCTGAGAGACACATGGACGCGGGAAGCAGCAGGCAGAAAGCATGGTATTAGGGTTGGTGTGGTGGATGGGTTGAGGTGGGCACAGAGCGCCCAGATATTGTCTGATAACTGATGGATAAATAAAAGCAGTTAAGACCCTTCCAAGCCAGGGAGTAGCTGGTGTTGAGATGTGTAGGTGGTGGAGCCCTCGGGCAGGTCTGTGGAGTTTCCAGTGGTTCAGTGCGACTCAAGTAGCAAAAGGAGGCCAGGGGCTAAGTAAGCACAGAGGTAAGGTGACTTGCCCCATGCCCCGAGGGGCTTCGCTCTGCTCCGTTGGAGACAAAAGCTCTTAAACGATTTTCTGCAGGGAAATGGCACCACGTGCATTTTAGCTAGACTGCTTCAGGAGCAGTGGTCTAGATAATGTGTAAGGAAGGTACAACTAGGTCAGTGGAAATGGCTTAGGAGAGGAGAGGGTGGGCAGAGAGAGGAGGTGGGGGCAGCAGTGCTGCGAAGCTGACGGGAATAATCTGGCCTGGAAGATTAGAGAAAGCTCTTGGTGGTAGAGTTGAGCCCTGGGGCTTTGTTCCTGGGCATGGCTCTGAGGCAGGTGTTAGTGGGTGAGTTGCCCAAGTTGAAAGCAGAGCTCTGCCTCCAACCTGTGTTGCTCCCATGAATCATGACATTTTCCACTTATTCCACAGTCTTCCCAGTGTTCAAGCTCTAAATGCAGCTACACACACAGACACACACACACCCTAACTACACTGAATACACTAAACGATTAGCTTTGTTAGAATCAAGACACTCATGGTTGGTTGAGGGGACAGCTTGAGACCAGAGTCACCAAGCACCCCTGCTTCTCTGTGGCTGCAGAAAGCCAGCCCCACTGGCCCAGGGGTCACTTTCTGGCATGAGAAGACGAGGGGCAGGGTCAAGCGCTCAAGGCTTTGAAGCCGTTTCAGCTGGGCTTCCGAGCCAAGACATATGGCTGAATTTGCCTGGGGAAGTGATCATGCGCCCATCTTCATTTCCTTGGCTATAAAATGGAAGGAGAACCCGAGAACCTAGTCCCACCGAGTTGGTGCGGGTGTGGCCTGGGAAGAACTGGACCACACGATGGCCGAGGTACCTGGTCACGGCAGGCGCCCCTGAAGGAACAGGGCTCATTGGCGTCGGCATCGGTGGCCGCCACCTCCTCTCATCATCACCGTCATCAGCATCATTGCTGCCATTAACCTCCCCACCTCCTTGCCTTTGCAGTCTTGTTCTCTCCGTAAACCTAGGGACAGTGATTGGGGGGAACAGTAATGAATACAAATCGCTCCCTGGCCACCTGGAGGCTGTCGTTAGCGTCTCGGCTCTCCCAGTGCCGATCGTCCTCATCACCGCCTGAGGAGCCGCTGTCAGAGCGCGGAGCACGGGCTTGATGAAGACAGATGACGCCTCCTCTGCCGGGCTTTCGCCTGGGGTAATGGTGTGCAAAAATGGGGCCGAGCATTTATTCAGAACTCTGCCCTCTGCCCAGAGCCGAGTAATTGGAGGCAGGTGCTAACTGCAATTTAAATAAAATGTTGAGTTAATCAGGTCAGTCTGACAAGGACGTCACGAGTCCCCTTTCAAGTTTCCGACAGAAATTTGAAGGCAACTTGGAGGCCTGAGAAAGTGTGATCATTTCTTAAGTTTCTCTGCAAAGATAAGTTAAAGGAATTCTTTTTGAAAGCCTATTTATTTTCACTTTTGTGATATAAAAATGAGATGGTTAGAAGACCAGCAAATATATCTGTCTAATCCATCATGTAACTGTGTGAAGTGCTCAGCATGGGGCTGTCACACTCATCTTTTGAGGGAGCACCCCAAGTGAACGTAGTCAAAAGCCAATAGACCCAGATGCCTGGCCTTGGACAGCAAAATCAGTGCCCATGGGTTCCCAAACTTGGAAGCCAGAATGCCACCCTTCCCCCCACCACAGTGTCTGGACAAGAGCAAGAGGAATGATATAAGGTCCAGACCTGTCCTGTCCACACAACTTAGGTTCAGAGGGTTAAAAAAAAAATGTCTGATGTCCCAAGACTCCTGGCGCACTGGGGCCCTGCTGGGGTGCAAGCAAGAGGCATCGTCTCCTGCAGACACTGCAGCCTGTGCCCAGGTCACTCTCAGCTCCCGACCTGCACAGCCCACGTAGGGGCCAAGCCCTGCCCATGCTGCTGTAGGACGACAACAAGCCGCCGCAGGCTCGCCGTCTCCATGCTCTGTTCTGGCCTCAGGCCCTCCAGGAGTCCGTCCCCACTCATCTCCTCCCGTGGCTGTTGCCCGTGGGTGAGGCTGCCCATCCTGAAGCTAACTGGTACTTTCCAAGCCCATCCCTCCTTTCATCATTCCAAACATGATTAAAAGTTCCATTTTCATTTCTGGAACCTACCTGGTAGTCCAGATATTTGACTGTGTTTCCTGAGATGTCACAAGTTAGGTCAGGAGGCTGCCCTGGACCTGAAAAGCCTTGTTAGGGAGGCCTTGGCTGGGAGCTGAGTGCGGGGGGACGCGGGACAGTCCCAGCCTTGTCTCTGTGGTGGCCGGTTCCTAAGGTCCCATAGTAAGTGGTGTCGCTCCTTGTGAGGCAGTGTGGGCTAGAGGAAAGGCGTGGTCTATTCAGTCCAGAGAAGCTGGGGGATTGAGTCCCAGCTCCACCTGTTACTATTATGTTGCTTGGAGGGACATCTAATCTCTTCAAGCTGCTTCTTTGCAGACCTGAGTCAGCTTCAGCAGAAGTTGAATTTATTGGAAGAGATCAGGCCAGGGCCGAAGAAGCCTGGTGCATGGGCTCAGAGAACAGGTAGGAATCAAGGCAGGTATGGCTGCCAAGGTCAGTTGGGAGGGTGTGGGCCCAGGCCGCCGCCGCCGCCATGCTGGCCCCACTGCCCTGTGCTGCCGCCTCCGCCCCTTCCCACTGCTGGCTGGAGGAGTACGGGGCATGGCCTGCTGGGCACGGGAGGAGAAAGACTGAAGGGCTGTGCGTGCACGGCTCAGCTTCGACAGCAGTGTTGTGTCCTGGGTCCCCTGAGCCTCAGGCCAAGGCCAGTTCTCCAAGCATGAAAGGGCCTTCAGAGGCTTGGCAGCCAACAGAGAGAATGAGAGGCAGCCTCTTGCCAGTTCACATGCTTTCTGGGGAACCCTAGTGATTAGATAAGGTCTGAAGGGTTCTGGATGCCCTTAAGGCCCTTTCTCCATCAACTTCCTCAGGCTGAGTCTCACGGCCCATGGGGAATCCTCTGATTTTCCCGGAGAAGATTCTGAGGGGCATGTGACCTAGCCTTACCCAACTGGTTTGGGGTCCAAATGCCTAATACCTGGATCAGTGGGAAAAGGAAAGGGGCTGATTGATTGACTTTTATGTCACAAAGCCAAAGGTAAAGGAGGGGCTTCGTCACCTGGGTGATTAATTTGAGTATCTTGGGAGATAATTAGGAGGTCATTTATCTTTTTCTTTTAATTAGGATTTCCATGGAGAAAAGCTGGAGTCTGCTACCAGACATCTTGCTGGTTTGAGAGCCATAGTTCTAGCTGCCCAAATGGGACCAAGGCAACTGTTCACCCTCAGCTTGTTCTACCAAAGACACAAAAGAAAGCCAAGTGGCAAGAGTGTGGTGGACTGAGGCTTGTGTCCCCTCCTTACTAACTGTGGGTTTTACTTGACCTTGCCAGGCTTCAGAGGCTTCTCTCCAAACAGAAATCAGGGTCTAGTGTTCAGGGCGACTATGAAGATACAACAAAACCATTGTTGTAAACTTCCTGGAACAGAAGTTGGCAAAATCTCTCTGTACAGAGTCAGATAGTAAATATTCGGGGCTTTGCAGGCCATATGGTCTTTGTCGCAAATACTTAAATCTGACGTTGTAGCCTGAAAGCGCCCAAAGACAAAACAGGGACCTGGTTGCATTCCAATAGAACTCTACTGACAAACAGACAGTGGGCTGAATTCAACCTGCAGGCCTTAGCTGGCTGAAAATAGTAGGTGTTCAATAAAAGTGAGGTCCCTTCCATCAGAGGAAGCTGAATTAGATGATAAAGAAGTTGAATAACATGTTCAACAAAAGTGGGGCTTGAGAACAGCCGGGAGGAGGAGAAAGGGGCTCAGGAGGTTTCCTCAAGAATGACTGGATTGTACCATAGCGCATCTGCCCTGACACATAAGCAACACCAGCCACAGGCGGGCCTAACTTGAACACGCTCTCTCCTCCAGGGGTCTAGAAAGAGGCTGGAGAATATCCTGGGCCAGCAGATGCAGGCTGGCCACACGGCCGCAGAGAGCGGGGATAGTCTTGGGCCAGGGCTGACCATCCTCCAAAATGGCAGTGCCACACTGGGAGTCCTGACCAGAGGGCAGTGGGGGGCGGGGGGCAGGGGCTCTGAGCTGGACCCTCACCCATGCTGCCTTGTGAGCATCTTTGCTCATCCTTGCTTCTGCTCTTGTGGACATTTTCCGGGTCCATGGGGCGCTTTAG